>CAEMYA010000041.1:948642-985918 GCA_903131615.1 Diplodus sargus
CAGTGACATGCGCATTAGAGCCAGTCACTGCAGATCTCAAGCCTACGACACACATTAAGAAACAAGCGGATGTATACCTGCGGCAGCGCGAGCTGGACCGGGAGTTAGCCGGCGGTTCGGTCCCGTCCTGTTCTGTGCATCTAAACTGACTGTTGTGGATTAATGAGACTAAACGAGACCGGACCGTGTCTGCTCGGGTCTGAGGAGAGCAGATTTATACCTGCAGCGGTGCGCAGGACCGGGATTTTGCCGGCGGTTCGGTCACGTTCTGTTCCGTGCATCTAAACTGACTGTTGTGGATTAATGAGACTAAACAAGACCGGACCGGTCTGTTCGGGTCTGAGGAGATGCGCGGACAACTAAGTGGAATCGTAATCTGTGGATGTTTGTGTGTAGCTAGCTGCTAGCTAACCTACACGGCCCAACTCCCGAGCTGACGGACCGGACGCACCGACCTGTCCAAAACCGGACTTAGGGTAAATAATGTCCGCCATGCTTTTTCGCGAACATTGCCGTCACGTTTGCTTTGTGTCTGGTGCAGAAGAAACGGTAAAAACGGGCTTTTGTCACGAAAGTGTTCAAGCAGCAAGTTTGGTTGTAGAGGAACAGGAACTTGTGGGAGGGACTTCGGCGGATGAGTGACAGGAAACGACGGTCGGTGTAGAGACAGCGATATTGAGAGTTGAGAGATTGGTGACATTGAGCGTGTTTGGAGAGTGCTCTTCATTCAGCTGGCAGGAGCTCAGGCAGACCTGAGCATTGCCTGCATTTAAATGTAAATAGTTACACATAACTTTGTACATTTTTATGATGTATGCACTTATTCAGCAAACAACAATTTATATTTGCATTATAAGTAATAAAAAATGGTTTGTTAAACATATTTGTGGTTTTCACAGTAAAAAAATCTAACCTTTTCTACTCGGATTTTATGTTTTTTTGTGATTTTTCAGATCCATTGTGTTAGTACAATATGTCAAAATGAAAAAATAACTGTACAGTCACACATGTCAGGTTGTGCTGAAAATAATCACACCAAGTAAATAGTTTTAATCAAAAATAGTCACAAACGGCCAATTATTCCCTGGAATATCCGATTTCACAACAAACCTAAATATCCTTGACTTTCCACCTTCAAACACAGCCTCATTTGGCCATCCATGAAAATGCTTCTTAACCTCCCACTTTTCTGTAGGAACACATATTTCCTAAGGGCACTGCGCTAGTCAGATAAATGACAACTGGCATTGTGATAATACAAGAATTGCCACGGTAAAGCAAGAGAAATCCCCACATCATTGGAGATGTCCGTCTGTTTACATAAATATTATTGAGATACAAGACACCATGTGTTTTTTGCAGGAAACAAAAACCATTTCATCAATTGAATAACGTTGAGGTCATGTTAATCAGTCATAAATAGCAGCTAAATGAGTCATCTCTGGTTTATTTTCTTAGGATTTCCACTTTGTACCAATGACTTACAGGGCTGTATACATCCTGCACCAACATTTCAACAAAATGGGCTAATGGCTGTTGGTATGAATATGTTCTACCAGTAATAAAGGTTGGGGGGTTTGGACGTATTCCAAACATTCAAACCAATGTCATCATAAAAGCATGTGCTGCTCTTTATGATTACATTGAAATGTTTTTGTTTGATTCAGCGCAGTTCAGTTTAGAACAGTGTTGACTGATATGGGTGTTTGCAGCGAAGTGCCAGTGGCTTTTGGTTTAGAAACTGTCATTAGCTGATATTTAAACTTAGCATGCACATTTTCATACCACAAAAGTTACAAAAATGCACAAGTTCAGTTTAGTTCAGAATGGATGCATTTGTCTGGCAAATAAAAGCCATGTGTAAATTAAGTCTCTTGTGGTATTGTGTGTTGGGGAAATGAACAGAACACAGAGTCATCAGAGACAATTTTCATGTTGATGAGCAGCAAAATATTTTGGCAAATTAATATATCCAGGTTATTCACAGGTGCTTTAATAGTGGGCCATGGGACATCTGCTGACAGGTCTTGAGGACAATAGTTCATTTGACAAAATTGAATAAATGATAATGACATAACTATACTGTTTTAGGCTTTTTGTGTGGTTATTACCTTGAAAAGTGGAGTCTGGGTGTCTTGCGTACACCCGGTCAAGCCCACATGTCCTGTCTGTACATGAGGTAATTGGTACGTCATCCCGCTTTAGCTACTCCCTCTTTGTGTGCTTTTGAAACTAGCAAAAATATAATTGGAACATTGTTAATTAACATTGTTGCTGCTGAGTTTTCCTGATGCTGAATGCTTCAAGCACTAAAAAACTTTTTTTATGCCTCTGGAGGCATCATGTTTAAGGTTACTGTCTGTCTGTCATGTTATTGTGAACGCAATATCTCCAGAACAAATTTCTTAAAATTTGGCGCGAATGTTAATTTCGACTCAGGGATGAGCTGATTAGATTTTAATTGTCAAAGGTCAAAGATCAAGGTTACTATGACCTCACAAAACACTCATCACTCATACACTATTCATGACAACATTTCAAATGAATGTCTAGTAGGTTAAAATAATGAAGTGATGACACTTTATATTTATGTTGTACTCTTTTTATTAGCCTCAGTACAACATTTAGCATTCTTTTTTAATAATTGTGTGAGTGTTAATTTTATTTTTTATGTATTCTTTTTCCTTTTTATTCCTTTTCCTGTTGGTCCCCTGTAGTTTCTTTTATATATGGACCATTTGAGTCCGAAATAAAGATTGATTGATTGAAAGCTATAAATATCATATCTTTTGTGACAGGAAAAAGAAAAACCTAAGGAACTAAGTCCAAAGTAGACTGGAGCATGCAGATTTGTTTTTCGATGTCATTAATGTTAAATATTTCCTGTGTTATATGATATTAAAGGTTTTTCCTGTAAAAGTCTAAAAACAAACTTTGTTAGGGCATTTTGTGTTGTGGTGTGTCTGTTGCTTTAACTTCAGGAAGAGAGTCAGAGGGTGGCAAAGGAGGTTGGTGAACATGACTAAACAGGGTTAGGGTTAAGTACAACATGCACCCAATCAACCTTAACTCAAAATAACTTCACGGTTCTTAAAATTGTATTTGCTGTTGTCCTTGTACACATTTGATCTATTTATTGTTCTTTTTTGAAAAGCTGTGTTCGATTTAGAAAAGGATATTTTTGACAATTGTTTGTTTTGGTTCTCTCGTGGCTTTTGCTGTAAATCCAATTTCAGGTAGCATGAAAATGTGTTAATAATTTAGATCCCATGTTCAGCTTTGTGAGAGTCTGGAATTAATGTGTCTCAGAAATCTTTTTAATTGCTCCACCTCATCGTGATATGAGTCTAGACTGACGACCTATGACTCACAGTATCGTCACAACACACAGAGGGAAACTGGGTAATGGTTTAGGCCAAGTATCCTGTACTCACAGTGCAAAAAGTGTTCTGTTTGTTTTTTGTGTTGCTGTTTTGTGCAGTGGGTGTGTTGAGTAAAGTTTGGTTGATTGATGAGTTAAGGGTGCTGGCGACCACCCACACCCACTGGATCATGACCAACTCTGTTTGTTGGATCCAAGCTCAAAGAAACTGGGAGTCATGATAATAATAATAATAGTAGTAGTAATAATAGTGAGACTGAACAGCAAGGAACTCAACTGGCTCTCTCAACGCCCGACTCAAGACAAATATTTATGAGAGTCTTATCGGCACCAAAAGGTTGAGAGCATTTCCCTCTGTGTGTGTGCATTTGTGTGTGTAGCAAGAGTGTGGATGCATGTGCTGGTTTTGTTAACTCCCCCAAATTCTTATATATTTTTGTACAGTACGCATGTGTGTGTGAATGCTAATAGGTTTGAAACATAGGCACACACACATATTGGTGTGTGTGTGTGTGTGTGTGTGTGTGTGTGTGTGTGTGTGTGTGTGTGTGTGTGTGTGTGTGAGTGTGTGTGTGTGTCTGTCTGTCTGTCTGTCTCTGAAATGGCTTACTTCATGGACAAGTTTCTTCTCTTTCTCTCTTTCTTAACTGGGGAACAAACTGACTATTTTCAAGCAGCATTGTATTGCTACAAAGTCTGCTGCTGTTGTATCTATTACAGTAGCTTGTTGTCCCGCATTTTCTGTGTGTGCAGTTGGATAAATGTGTGGGGCGTCTTACCAAAATCCAATCAAACTGTCTAAACTAGTGCTGATAAACTATAAACCACAATTCTGTAGCTACACTGCCTATTTCTGCCTTAACTGTTTTTTTCTCTGTTTTCACTGCTCATGTATTACTAATTTCAAAAATATTTGTGACTTTTTACTGCATAGTCTACCCATTGCATTGGCCATCTTTCAGCAGCGCAGTCCTTCTGGTTAGGTTGAGGACAAGGATAGGGAAAGGGTCAGGGTTCAGTCAAGTCTATGTAAAGTCCCCAAAAGACACATGAATCAACATGTAGATACATACATTTGTGTATTAACTACCCAATTGCAATTTTTGATTTTTGAGCTGAAAATGCTTGTGTGTATATGTATGTGGAATATGTGCACTAAATGTATATGCATGTGTAGGCCTGTATTTTATTAGCTATACCCCTCACTTACACATGTCAGCAGGATAGGCATGACGCAGAGTCTGTACTTGTGTGTATATACACAAGTGTTTGCAATTACTTGTCTTTGTGTATACGTGTGTGTGTATGTGTTTCTATCAACTACCTAATATCTACATGTGGAGGAATATATACTGTGTGTGTATGTGCGTGTGTGTGTATTCCTAAACAGCCGTACCCATATGAATGGCCCACACTACCTTTTTAAAAGTTATTATGTATGAGCAAGCACACAGTGGTCCAAACAGGAACTTGGACTTTAAGTGAAACTGTCGCCAAAAAGCAACCAAGGCTTTATTTGTGATTGAATATGAGTCAAACCTTTGTGTAAAAGCATAATTGATGAAAGAGGCACTTTTAAGATTTACCATAGTTTCGTTTTTGGGCAAGCTAATTTTCCATGGGGTGCAGGGGCACTTTGACGCTAGCATCAAAATCACTATTTTTAAAACACTAAGAGGGCTCGACACAACATGAAACTTTGCTCGTGACCTAACAGGCAGTAGAGTAATGGCGGGCCGCTCCTCAAGTCTGCCTGTTAGGTCGCACTCGGGGATCGACACTTTTTGTCTGCCATGACAGCGGTACGCCGGAGGTGCAGCAGCAACCGTGAGTCGTTCAAAAATCTTCTTTTTAGTAAACTCTGTGTGTGAATGTTCTCAATGCTCATGTTCATGTGTAGAGACCCTGGTGATACTACGAGCAAAGTTTCATGTTGTGTCGAGCCTTCTTAGTGTTTTAAAAATAGCAATTCAAAACATTTTGATGCTAGCATAAAAGTGCCCATAGCACCCCCATTGAAAATTAGCTTGCCCTTACAAAACTATGGTAAATCTTAAAAGTGCCTCTTTCGTCGTAATTATGCTTTTACAGGAAGGTTTGACTCATATTCAATCGCAAATAAAGCATCGGTTGCTTTTTGGCGAGAGTCTCACTTTAATAAAGGGTCATTTGCCATCAGAGCCTTATAGCTTCTGACTTGGTGGCTGGATGTAGGCTTTGAGAGTGTTCCACTACACTTCTGATGTTATCACTTTAAAGAAAACACTAGCTCTGTGGCCATATGCTTTGAGATCAAATATATCTGATGATGTCATTTGTTGGTGTAGAATGAGGGTTTCCTCTCTTACACGGAACAGTGTGCATGCACATGCCTAGGTACTCGTGAACAGATGTGTGTTTTAGCATGTTAGTATAAGCGCTTGGCGTGAATCTTGAAGATGTTGCTTATCTCTCTCACCCCATTTACTAATCAATATTACACTAGACAGCACTGTGCTTTAATAGCATGCTATTTTTCCATTTGGACCAAGTGTTCTTTTTCCATTTGATGAATATGCACTGTATAATCTATCAAATATAATGCTTTATTGTTTTAATGCCACTGGCAACTGCTAAGAGCCTGTAATCTACCGTATGCATCTAACCAGTGTTGGGCTTCTGACTGGAAAAATGCAAAACATTACTTATTACTGTTACTCATTTCTGAAGCACCATGATTTCTTTAGTTATTAGTGCCTGTGGGCAGTAATTGGTACATACACTCATTATCTTTCTGTTGAATGTCCAGATCTTGGGTTTGTCTTAAACTTAAACATGAATGTGAAGCTTTCCAATTCCTGAAGGTCAACGTCTTGACCATTTCTCATGATGGCAATAGCCACATTTTGAGAGAGTCTTGTTTCTACAATATCTTTATGACAGTAACAGAAAACTTTACCCACAGAAAGCCTGTCTGCACTTCCGTGGTAAGAGACTTTTCTGGTTGTATGACCTAATATAGGGCTCGTTTCTGGTGTATCCAATTCTGTACAGATAAAGTGGTTTGAAAGGTACAGCCATACAATGGGCCTCACAGTCTTGCCACTCTGCATTCAAAACACATAGTGATGCTGTAACGCTGTCCTTGGTGTGGGTAATGCTGTTTATGCTCTGCGTCATACCGTTTAAGTGTGCATAATGCTGTTTGTAATGCTTACATATAGTGCACATACAGCACATATGAATGAAAGTTTGAAAATAGAAAATTATATGCATCCATTTGCACCTTTTTTAATGTTAATGCAGGTCCGTTTTGTATGTATGTACTGTATTTGTATGAAATTACACCATTCAATCGCACTTGTGCCAGAATAGTTATGTGTATTGTACTATGATTTCAGTCCATACATAACAATGATCAATGATCAAACAATGATCCTTGCACATCAATTTAGCCTAAACCTTACAATGAAATACTGTATGACAGAATCA
Organism: Diplodus sargus; assembly: GCA_903131615.1. Lineage (NCBI taxonomy): Eukaryota > Metazoa > Chordata > Actinopteri > Spariformes > Sparidae > Diplodus > Diplodus sargus. The sequence goes on from CAEMYA010000041.1 coordinate 955,496, forward strand.
TCATCGCCTAATATGACACAAAGTTCATTGTATTTCATAACCACACAGATTAGATTTAAGGCACAGTAAGCTACAGGTTAAATTCACTCACCAAACATGGGGCAGTGTATCACCAAAGTTACCGCTAACCACTGCTAGCTATAGATGCCTTCCGCTAGTCAGTTCAGTTAGCTGTAAAGAGAGTTGTCCTGTTTAGTTGACTCGAGTATGCCCAGACTAGGCGCTCAGAGTGATGGAGTAGTGTTGGTGGTAACCAGGGGTGGACTGGGACAAAAAATCGGCCCTGGCATTTTTGGCTTGGAGCACAAGCGGTAAAAAAAAACATAAGCTTTTGCCTGTAGGCTTATTAGAAATTTACAGTTTATCATTACTTTAGAAGTGTATCAAATAACCACTCTTCTTCTTTACACTTACTTTAGTGCTTAAATTGCAAAGCTTTTACTTATCTTATTTTATTTAGCCGTTTTAAAATCAGTTTTTTAAAACATGTTTAACCACAGCATAGAGGGTTGCTACAAATTCAAACTACTATGCAGCCTTTCAACACACCTTTAGCCTAAATATCTAAAATGCCATGATGGAGCCTAAAATAGACACTTGCTGCTCATCCATCACTTCTCGGCCTTGACCGTTTGCTATTTTAACAGAATAAGGTGCCGTGGCTGCCAGATTTTGGGATGCAACACCAATTAATATTGATACTAATCAATTGCCATTGCTCATCATTCTCATGTAATTAGAGTTCTCAACGAGCCTGAAAAGGGCAACCCGACCCAGCCCGTGGGTTTTTAAGCCCGAACCCGACGCAGTGCGACACACCGGCAGAATTGTCTGCCGCCCCCCACATTAACCCAACCGCACCGCAGGTTTGTTTTATTGATAAAGCTTCATGTAATAGAGCTACCGTTACCTCCATAACCTCACAGTCCCTGTATTATCCTAACGTTCCTACCTGCTTACCGGCTGTACTACACTGTCCCTGTCAGTCAGCCTGCATCTCTGGCTGCTCCTCTCCTGCCCGCTGCTGCTGTCTCAGAGGACGTGGAGGCTACAGCAGCCCCTCCAGCGAACATGTCTGTGATCTTAGCACATTTTGCAGCGTCTACAGTGAGATTCTTCTCTTAGCACGCAACTTTTCTTTCTCTTTAATTGCTCCATGTTGTCACGGTCGTTAAAAATGATTTATAATAAACTTTTTTGATTAAATTATGATAGCCCAGCCCAAAAATGTGTGTCGGCCCACCGGGCATTGCCGGGTACATCAGATGGCCAGTCCATGCCTGGTGGTAACACTGCCAACCAGGGCTAGCTGGATAGCACACTAACATCAGTTGATGTCTTTGCAACACAATACATAGACATTGTTGACATCAAAACTGATATTCCTTCACATTCTATTGATAATTTAACTTATTTTCTAAATGCTTTCAAGTAACATTCTTACATACTGCACTTTTAAGAATACCAGATATGCTAGATACTTGCCAGAAACACCAAAGCATTTTGTATTATATTTGGGTGAATACACACTTAAAATGTAGACTTTATGTTGGCAACAACTTTCTTTGAAACAAGCATTAGTCTGCTTCTTCAATGAGCAGGAAACCCCAAATCCTAATAGTCTAGGAGCTTTGATTATTAATTTAGACCAATGTTGACTACACTACTTCAGACACATGGGCATAATCCACACATTCAAACCAAACATAACTGAATATTTGATGTGGTCTTGGTCAAAAACGAAGAGGTGTGCCTTTGTCATCCAATGTCCAACATTTTTCAGGAAAGTTTAGAAATCACCAATAAAAGGTGAGGAATTCGGACATCATCACAAAATGACTCCTAGAATGCACTCACCATCCCAGACTGAGTGTCATTGATGTGTCAGTGTAATTTTTGTCTTCATCTTTAACATGCCCTGCCGTTGTCTGTATCAGTGTACTGTATGTATGTCAGTAACTCATCGTCCATAGAACAAAATGAATCCATCTGTTATACACAATGCTATGAGCTAGAAGACTATTAGCACTGTCCAAAGTAAAACAGTTCTACTTAAGCTATATATATTAATGTTCTTTTATCAAATTAAATGATTCCTATTGAGATCAGTAGATGTAGTCTGATTGTAGACAGTGTGACTATTCAGACAGTGGCTTGATGTATTCTTTGAACATGGTGTCAATATGCTTCACTTGTCACTATACAATAAGTTGATTCATGTCCATCAGCTCTCTTGTACCCGTGCTATATGAGGAAATGTGAAATGTTTTCTCTCATATCAAATTGAATAGCCTCTTTAAGTTTTGCTGTTATATAAATCATTCCGTAGAAAAACCTCATTAATTGCTCTATTAAGGAAACATGGAAACTAGACTGCACGCCTGTTCAGACAGCTGTGTGATTTAATGGTTGTACAATACATCCTGTATTTGAATTGGCCATGTACCCCATTCACACAAAGCCAGGTTATTATCCTGCCGACTGACTGGTTTCTTTGCTATTCAGCCTTGTTTTAGTACACTGATACCCATCATAAGAGAAACAACACACAGGACAGATGGAGGGGCGGGGGTGGTGTAAAGACTTGGAGGTCCTTCTTCTCCGATCAATCAGCTCAGACGTCTGCTGGCTTCAGTTCTGCACATACACATAATCACACGCACCAGCAAGAGCAACATGCATGCAAGCTTTATAAACTTGTGTGGGTTGCAGGCTGGCTGGCTGGCTGGCTAGCAGACTCTAATGCTCCAGTTTAAAACTTAAAGACTGGACACACTGGATGTGTGTGCAGCGCTGCTGTGCGTTAGCTATCGCTTTTCATTTCGGCATCTCCGGGTCCATGTTAACAGGTTACAACTTATTGTATAGTGACAAGTGAAGCATATGGACACCATGTTCAAAGAATGCATCAAACCATTGTCTGAATAGTCATGTTGTCTATAATCAGACTACATCTACTCATCTCGATAAGAATGATCAAATTTTAAAGAAGAACATTAACCTATAGGTTAAAGTTGAACTGTTTTACTGTGGACCATGCTAATAGCTGTCTAGCTCTCAGCATTGTGTATAACAGATGAATTCATTTTGTTGTATGGTTGATGTATTACTGACATTCATACAGTGCACCTTTTAAACAGTTCACACTGGGTCCACAAGGCGCATTTCACACGTGCGCAGTTCTCTCCCAAAAATTGGCAGTCAAATGGACATCCTGCCAGCATTTCACTTAGCTTTTATGCCTGTATGTGCAGATTATGTCACAGACATGATAATACACTAAACAGGTGAGGGGCAGTTTCCTGTGCACTCTCTTTCTTTTACTTCTACGTTCTCTTCCTCGCTCCCTCTAGTTCCCCCTCTGGCCTTTTCACTTTTTCAGCAGTGTAAAGGAAAATCGCGTCATTATATTCATCAATAATGAATAGACAAACTCCATGTAAACAGATAGGGCAGCCTATGTGAACACAAACATGCGAGTGAGCTGCAGCAGCAGCTCAGCAATGCAGCCATCACACCCTACGCAGGTATCCAGTGGGTCCAGCCTGTTACTGTAAGCGTGCAAACCCCTGACAGTTGACATGCTAAGAAAAGTGTCACTAGGGGATATGCATAATATTTGGTCAAACTTTATAAAGGTAGCCTTTTGTTTATTTAGTCTCTACGATGGGTCAACAGTTTGTCTGGAATTTCAAGTAGTGCACAGTATGTTTAGAATTTGATGCTTCAAATACTGATATGGTAGTTTTACACGATGTTTGCTTGTACCATATAAAAGATCAGGTAGTTTAGAAGTAGGTGGTTGTTTTTGCATCTCACTGTTAGGTAAAAATAAAAAAAGTGAAACATGTCACAGTACAAATTAAGTATTCCCTTATTCAAAACTCCCTCCTAGACATTAACAGAGCACTTTGAGTTGGTCAACAACATGAAAATATTAATCATGCTTTAGTTGACATGAGCACATATTTTAGACAAAAAAATGACCACTTTGCAGATACACTCAGGGCTCTATCCTTCACTCATCAAACGAAAGAGAAATGTCCCACACTTCAACCCACAAAGCAATGTTACAGGACCAAACAACAGTCCTAAGCAACTTATATGAGGAAGAAAACAAAATACCTCATTCATACGTGTCTATCATCCTGTCTGTCCTACCGACACTTCCCGCAGTTGATTGGCTCTGATTATGAGATGTGATTTAGAGCAAAAAAGTTTAACTCATCGTGTCTTTGTCGTCTTTCACTACTGTGTTGTTGTTGTTGTTTGTCTCTGGCAAATTAAATAATAAAAAATCACTGTGACGATCAGCCCTCCAGACCAAGACTTCAGTGAACTTTCCCCTAGAAAACAGCATCCCTCCTCACGAGCGAGAGTCAGACAGCGTCCTGTTTACCGATGGTGATTATGTAATTATGTAATTTGGAGCAGAAAAACTTCTTTCTCAATGTCCAGGGTGCATGGTGGGTCAGGTTCTCAATCACATTTACATTTACATTTAGGGCATTTAGCAGACGCTTTTGTCCAAAGCGACTTACAATAAGAATATCTATCACAAGAATTAAACCACAGCATATCACCGTTGATCAAGTAAGAATTAAAAAATAGAAACAATTTTCCAACCCTCATCTGAGCATAGTAGCTGCTATTTATCAAGGACACCATAAGTGCTTTGATTTAAGTGCTAAGGGTAAAAGAACATACAGGGGCATCTACAGGTTGTTTCTTTTCACAACACATTGTAACTGCATCCACATGATTGTAAAGCTGATACATGTTTAGATTAACAGGTGGACACCAGGAAAACACACTGAAATAAAACCACACAGATGTCAACATCAGGCCTCTTTTGGGTTCCTCTGTGGAGTCGCTGTGTGAAAAGGGCTTATATTTCAGTAAAGTAAGAGCGAGGAACCGCACTGATTGTAGTGATGGAAAAGATGTCTTCTCTCGTCTCTTGACTAGCTTCAGTAAGAGTTTGATTAACCAACTGCATCAGGTGTGTCGCCCATGTGTACATGAGATTTGGTCTCGACTTTGGCGTATCACAAATGCTGATTTCAATTGTGCCCCCCCCCCACACACAGACACACTTACACAGGGTTTATATAAACTTGGCTACAGTTCTGTCATAATGTCACTGACCTGCTGTGACCTGCCAACAGCGACTGGTAGACATGAATTTACACGACATCAATGAGAAAACCTGGCCAATGGAAGACAAGGAAAAGACATCGGAGAGCTGAATATGTCTGCTTTTGGTTTCCTCAAGCGAACTGAACATAATAGTTTAGGTTTTCAGCATGCCACTCTGATTTATCATGAACTCCAAGTCCTTACAGTCTGTCCGAAAATCTGGCTGGATATATAATGAATCAGACATGCCTTCTCAAAACGTGGCTCCAACCATCCATTAGAGTCATTCACTTTTCACATTTCAAGTGGCGCAAATATGGCCAGTCTTTAGCTACCGGCTTTCTCGCAGCTTCCATGTATGTGTAAGTGTATGTGTGTTGTACATAACATAATTGTGACAGTGTCCTAATGTACAGACTGATGGACCACACACGCACACGCACACCATTTGGATACTTGACTAACTCAAAACTATTAGTTAATCATTTTGTGACATGCCCAGAGGGCCATGTTGTCCCCTCGCTTTAACCAAAGAGAGTGAAGAAAGCGAGAGAGAGCAAATGAGTGCACTCTCTCCCTGAAAGCTACTCAGCGCTGCCGTGACAGACAGAAAGAACAAATGCAGGGAGGAAGAGAGGGGGGAAAAAATACGTCAGGGACTGACTGAAAGAACAGAAAAGGGAATGCGAGGCTGGCTGAGGCCGGAGAGTATGGTGCTGAGAGAAGAGACCGTGAGTGTGAAAGCAGAGTGTGGTCTTTATATCTGCCCTTCACTGCCCCCCCCCCCCACACACACACACACACACACACACTCTTGAGCTCTATCTTTCTATCTATCTATCTATCTATCTTCCTCTCTTTCTCTCTCTGCGTTGCCAGGCGAGAGTTTGAGCATAATGTGCGGTGACAGTGTGAGACGATGAAGAATAATTCCTGTATTCAGAGCTGCTACCGCTCGCCCCTCCTTCTCTTCATCCTCCTCCTCCTCATCCTCTCTCTCAACTCCACTGACAAGTCAGGCCTGGATATCATTGTATCATTTATCCCAGCCTCGCCTCTGCCACTCTGCCTCGTTTGCCCAGAGGGAAGTGTGAAAAGTGTGCGTGTATGCAAGTGTAAGAGAGTGTGTGCCCACATGTGTGATGATCTCAGTGTGTGAATGTAATTGTGTGTATATGTGTCTTTGCGTGTTAGTGTCACTCTGCACTTGTGTGTGTGTTGTGTGTGTGGGGCTTTAGTTGACTGCAAATGGGCTTTTGTGGAGTTTTTTGGAGACTGCACTTAACAGCTCGCTCAAGGGAGACACGCACACACACACACACACACACACACACACAGGGCTATAAGGGTTCACAGAAAAGGAGGGCGAGCAAGTGCAGAGTGAGAGAGAGAATTAGGGCGAGAAAAAGAAAGAGAGAGATGGGGAGAGTGGTGGGAAGCGCTTTTTAAAGCCCTGTTACCACGTCTGTTTTGGCTTAGTCAAACAAGAAGAGGGCCGGAGACACACTTTGCACAGAGCATCTGAAATGGACTTGTGGCTGAGGGCGATCCACTTCACCCAATCTGCTCAACCACCGTTGGCGGTGTCACACAGCAAAACACTTGTTGTCGCTGCTGCTTCTGTCACTCCACTGACTGGAGCGATGAACTCGCCGTGATCTGTGACCCGTCACTCAAACTGCATCCAGGCCATTTTCTCCAAACTGTCGCTCCAGCTGATACTAGTGACTTCCATTGCGTGATACTTGAGTGGTCTGGAGTTTGGACAGTATGGTGTAAAGTTGCAAAACAGGGACGGTGATCTTAAACATTGTGTTATGTACATAATTCATTTCTTAGATGATGCTGAAATCGGCTTATTGCCGTTAATGTTTCGTTTTTCATCACATTTCCTCTTTAAATGCAAACGCAAGCAAGAGATGGGGTTTGACAAAAGAGCAGTTAGTTAACATGTGCCAGATATAATCCACTTTGAACACCTTGGTTGTTGGCTAATGCTGTATCTTTATTCCATGAATTCATTATATAAAATCAGCCTTCACTCTTATTATACAGTATAAGTCCAAGAATATCCACTTCTGCAAGAAAAAATTGTGAGGTCCAGTTTATGTCCTTCCCTCGAACCCAAGCTTTTACCTTCTGAAAAAAGCCTTAGGGCCACAATGCACTTCAAATGCAGTCCCTGTTGATGTGTCTAACAGCATCTAACCCCCTCCCATACCAACAATCTGAGTGAGGTGTGCAGAGTTGTGGAAGTAGGAAGGGCTTGAACTCCTCTCACAAAGTTTTCCGTCATTCCTCACACAACTGCTGAGTGCAACACCATGAATGTCTTAAAGGGGAGACTGTCCAAAACACTGCACCATCATCCCCATTTGTTCAATTCATTGCTTTGAAACTACAAAGACATGCAAACGACACAGAATTCTTGTAGCGAGATCAAGGAGGCAGCGGGATTCAGTGGACGCCTTGGCAGCCGGCTTATCACTTGTGTGTCTAAGGGTGTTTTTTCTGAACCGGTATAAACACTTCAGCTTATAGATGTGGTTAAATGAAAGGTCATATGACCTGATTAATTTCAAGCATACCGGCCTCTGTTGGATTCTTCAGTGTAAGCTAAACCTGCATAACCATTGATTTATTATTAAGGCAAACAAGTTGTTAAAACACCAAAAGATATTATGTTGTGTAATATATTTTCATGCCAATTGTGATTCATGATCAACAACATTAAAAACCCTCAAGAGGTTTGAGAAGCTTACCTGAGACTTAAAACATTAATCATCATCTAGGAATTCACAGTACAGTACCATAAAAACTTGTCATCTATATACACAATGCAAAGGGAATGAGATCAAGCAAATGAAGCCCAAATTATACTTTTCTGACTGGGGCATTCTGTTGTGTTGCCCATAATATTGGTCAAATCATCTATGGTTCAGTGGAACACATGAGAGAACTGTTCCTGATTTATTTAATATTCCTAACCATACTTTCCCGATCAACTTAAAACCTATGTTAGTATTGACATATATTTTTGTTTTGCTGAAATATTCCCTATTTGCGACAAGGAGTGTACACCATTAACCATGGTACAGTTCACCAGTTTCACCAAACTGACTCCACTGCACCACACACACTGATTTGGCATCACAACTGGTGTGATTCCATCGCAAGAAGGAATCAAATCTCACATCATGTCATATGACCGTATGGGAATTATTACCTTGCCAAGGAGGTTATGTTTTCACCCATGTCCGTCCAGTTGTATTTATGTGACTGGTTTTTTGTGAGTGAGTACAAACTGATGCGGAGAAAGGAGACTGGGCCTTGGTGTTTTGGTTTCTAGTGATTTGGAAATGGGAGACAGGGATTGGCAACTTTAAATTAATGTGAGCCAGGTCTGTAAAAGTAGGAGGCCAATGGCCCTTACCTAGTTTTTACCTCCTGACTTCTGGCACCCTTGCATGGACCACACCCAACCTCAAACTCATCATTCAATTTGATTTCATCTACACTCCTGTAAAGTTTGGTGACTGCATCTTGCTCAGTTGAAACACTAGTGTCAACATAATTCTGTCGACAGACAGACATATAAAAACCTGGGAAAGTACTCAAATCTGCTGGGTTTTTTTTTTTTTGTGTAACCATGACCACATTTTGCCATTATGAAACACATAAACATACACACACATACACACACACACTCAAGCTCACAAGGTGACAGCTCAACCAGCCCCTCTGTCATGGCTGGTGATAACTTAAAAGATGTCAGCTTCCTCCCTATTGCTAAATCAGAGTGACAACTAGAGCCCGACCGATAAAGGAGTTTTAAGGCCGATACCAATACAAATATTTGGTGATTTAAAAATCCGATATTCCGATATATCGGCCGCGTTATATATGTATATTAGGGCCGGGATTTTAACGCGTTAATTAGGATTAATTAATTACACAAAAATTAACGCGTTAAAAAAATTAACGCATTTTAATCGCACTAATTTTTGCACCGCAGAACGTTTCTCACTGGATGAATTTCAGGGGTACCGATTATACTGGAGCACCAACTATCGTTCATGCATAGCGTTCATGACTTCAGACAACAACAATGAACAAAGAAGCAGATAAGACCGCTTTGGTTGGCCCCAGCCATGGATGGGAAATTTTGTTTTAAAAAGCAGACAGATGGCAGCGTAGACAAGAGCACGGTTGTGTGCAAATTATGCAAGAAGGAGTTCGCATATCACTGCATCATATCAAGCCTCAGATATCACCTAAATGCTAAGCGTATAGCAGCTAGCGTTAGCATGGGAGCTAGCGTGGACGTTAGCCCGACCCCGAGTACAAGGACCCAAAAAAAAGTGTTATAGTTTACAGAAGGTCTGCCTACCTATAGGCTACCTGAATCTCCGAAATGTATTCCTAAATATGCTATTGCTACACTTTATGGCAAAAATTGCACTGGTCCGTTGGTCTTGAAAAAAAACAAAGCTTATGTATTCAGTCATTATTCAATGGTATACTAAAATCCATGTGAAAAAAAATTGCTTCTCACTGTTCTCAGGTCAAATATTTATGATATCAACGGGTTCTAGTGACAACACACTCACACATTTTGGCTCTGTTGATCAGTTTTGCGGTGTCTAATCCAGCAAACTGCATTAGATAGTCATATAACAGACAGATGCACATACTAGAATGTACATAATTCCTTCATATGCCAGCAAACTCAGGCAACACATACAGGGTCGGCCGTGTACTTGCACACACAGTCACACTTTTAACAGTTAGTGTGTTTTGGGGAGTGCATACACTCAGCACTCATGTATACACACATTCTGCTCACACCCTGTCACATTGACTCTCATGTATACACTTATATTACACACACACAATCTCTCCTAACATGACCCCGCATGTGGGTGTGTGTGTATCAATAAAATATGGTGGCATGAATAAGTGATAGGATACATAATGGAGAGGCAGCTGAGCTGAGCTGAGCCAGGCGAGCTTTCCACTACACTGGAACTTCCCGTCAACAGAATTTCCTCTCAAAGACATGTCAGACTACATGTATATATACTTGCATATATACACAGTACTCTGTTAAGAGGTTGAGAATTTGCTTTCCAAAACTGGTCAATGTAGCTGTCAGATCACTGTACATTTCTGGCAGCTGAAACTTGAGTTTGAGCCTGTGCACAGCATTCCATTTGCGAGCTTTGCTGTCAGAAAATCACATCTAGAAAACAAGCAATAAACCATCATGAATTTTGTGAAACTCATCATGTGAATCTGGTATCACCGTTCATTTCATGTTACTGTTAAGCAGCTGATTTTCATCCCTCAGGGGTCAGGGGTTCCCACAGTACATGTATGCTCCACACATGAAATAAACAATCCCAAAGTAGCCCTCTGCTGCTTGTGGTTGTGCAAGGCCCGACTGTGGATTGGACTTGGGGGATGGGGGATGTCCTGTGGAGTCGCCACCAGGGCATATGCGTTGGTTCCTTTGAGTCTTTGGATTGCATGTGTCAGACTTGTTCAGCATGTCCCACAAATGCTTGATCTGATTGGGATATAAGGGATTTGGAGGCAATGGCGATGCCTCGAGCTCTTTGTCATGTTCCTCATACCATTCCTGAGCAGTACAGTGTCACAATGCATACTGTCCTGCTGGAGGAGCAAGAGAGGGTAGTGTACTTGGTCTCGGATGGTGTTTGGAAAGGTGGTGCATGTCAAATTGCATCCATCGGAATGCCATCCACCAAGGATTCTCTGCAAATGGTGTTATTAACAAGATGATTCACGTCACCTGTCAGCCCTTTTTAATGCCTCAACTGAAATGAGTTGGTCTTAGACCAAGGTTTCTGCTCCATAATTATTACTCATAATCGTTAAAAGCACAACACCTGTTCATTTTACAACAGCCCTGGTCTCAAACAGTGTTAGTTATGTAGTTGACTCAATTCTGAGGTTCTTGTGGAATTCCACTGAACTTGAAGTAAGAGAATATTTAGAAGTAACTGTCATTGGCTCACTGGCTATCTGTATTTGTTCTTCCTCTCTTTTATTATCTTTATCTTTTTTCTTAGTGCTGTTCAAGCCTGCTTCCCAACTTTTTACTAATGTCCCTGTTTCTTTCAATTTATCAGATCTGGGAGTTTTATCTTAGACTTTTCCCTGTCATTTAGTGTCTCCAAAACATTCGGCTGTGACTAGGTCTTAGCGAGTTAGGAGTCCTCTGGACTACTTCTGAGGTCTTCCAGAATTAGGTGCTGGTTTTTGGCCTAAAATGTTTTGTGAGTAACTCTTATTTTCAAAAATTAGGGGTCCTAAATTTACGACTGACACGGCCATTATTTTTAGGAGTTGCTCCTACCTCATCCATCAATCAGTTCTAGACGGACTGAACCACAGGCAGAGAATCGTAATCTCACACAGACTGATATCATAATCAGACTTGCTGTACATTGAGACTGCGTAGCCACAAGATGAAAGCTCATCCCTGATTATGCCACATTAAACAATTAGAGCTAATGTATGAAAAGCATCTGCTTCATGTTGATGCTACGGAGATAATGTTATCGCCCTTTTCCCCTCTGCGTTACTCAAAGACAAACAAAAGCAATTAAAGGATGTCTAATTCAGTCATTTGGAAGTGATCAACAAAATGATGAGCACAATGATTTTCTGGTGCAGACTGACAATAGTATAAGAGGAAGATTACACATGATACCAAAAGCTTCCTTTCACATTGTTAGCTATCTCAAGCATCTGATTAGTTTGTGTTTGCTGTATTTTCCTGTTAAGAGGTCAGACGAAATGTTTAATTGATGAAATGGATTGCAGCCTGCAATTTAATCTCATTATCCTCCCTGGGCCATTAACTGATAACTACAGTTTGTAATAGTGGTGCTTGGTCTTAAAAATGTAGTATCTCTGTGCTATAACATTAACATGTCTGCTCTAGAAGTGTCTGCATCTCAGCCTTAATTTTGGCATTAGCCAGAATTTTTTTCTGTGCGTGTGGAAATAACTCCAAATATTACTCAGTGCATATATATGCACTCCTAATGTCTAACTCCTAAATATGAGAGATTATATTTGTGTATTACACGACATTATAGAAGTATAATGACTTATAAATGTAATGTAAGTAATGTTTTCTAAAATCAATACAAGTACAATAAAAGTCAACCTTTAACATAATCAAATGCTCAGTATGGTTTTCTAGTATCTTGATGGCACTTCAAACAGCAATTCAGTTTTGCATGTTTTGTTCATGTCTAACCCTGTGTGTGTGTGCATCCTTCCAGGTTGCTCACATTGCTTGAATGTAAACCTTCTGACCTCTGCTCTCTTGAGCTGTATCTAACCTTTTCAAAGAAAGTGCATTTGCTTCACATTAAACAGATAAAGCAAATCATGCTACTTAAAGGTCAAACCCCAGGTTAAAAGCTGACCTTTTTCTACCCAACAACGAACTTGCTGTTTATTCAGACTCAAGTATGATCTATTTGTCCCTTCAAAAACAGCTTTTCTACTGTATATAAAGGCAAACCATATGCAATGGAGGCCCCTCTTTGTATTCAGCTTTTCAAAGGAAAATTTTGCTTTATACCGACCAACTGAACTTTTCCCCTTTTGACCCTGTGCTGACTGCTTGGCTGACTGGCCTGTGTTGCTGTGTGTGGACAGTGTGTGTTTGTGTGTCTCTCAGGCTCAGCCTGTACACAAGTACCCACAGTACATTGGGCCTAATGGAGCCTTGTTCTTGTTCTTACTAGCTCTGTAGTCCTACATGACTCTGCTTTCATTGCCGCTGATCTGGTTTCACACTTGTTCCAAGAAAAGCATCATACGGGTAAATGTATCAACTTCTATTTCTGCAGGGATGACCATTTAAATTTTTTGTATATAGTATTAAAGAATGTACCATCAGACATCAGAAATGCCTAGCCTGTGTAAGATATCTAGGATGATGTACATTATTGTACATTATGTACATTATGAGGAAGGAACATTGAAATGATGATTCCACAAAAAGAGCCTGGTCCTGTATCACTTTTTAAATTTTAAATCACACTTAACCTCTCAACCATAATTTAAGATCACCAGATCTAGGATCCACATCAAATTGTACTCATCCATAAATACCAGCCACCTAAATAAAACAGATTTCTTTCATCACGACCAATGCAATATATTTCCTGAGAAATTGCAGAAAATGTGGAAAAGCATCCGATCTCACAATGTTCTGCACCAAAAGTTAATGGAAAATTTTCTGTTGAGACTTATCCTCCATTCAAGCTTTGCGGAAATCAGTTTTGTAGTTTTGTGAAAACTTGCTGACAAACCCAACAACCAAACAAACTGACACAGATGAAAACAATTAAGGAATAGCCCACATCATGAAACAGCTTTTCATTAACACCCATGTTATTGAAGTCCATATTCATTATGTAACTATAACTTGAATCTGTTCTGATAATCAGCTGAAATGTCAATGTCCAAACATATTTTGCTTTCTACAACTCATACTTAATGAATAGCACTTGTGTCAATTGTGTCTCAAGAGTTCAAGGTAGGCTTCCATTTCTAAACTCGCTGTTCAAAGTGTGACTCACAGGAACAGACGTACACATGCACATGGGGTATTTTTACCACTATTTTGGAAAGATATTGGTTCTCTCTCTCTCTCTCTCTCTCTCTCTCTCTCTCTCTCCCTCTCACACACACACACACACACACAAACACACACACACACTGTTCAGCAGCAGCCCTTACCTTGGTTTGGGTGTGGGGCTTGTCTGATATGTGATGTGATGATGAGCGACAGTCTCCTGACGCTGTGCTGTCCGTCAGTTTCCTCTGCGGACACCAACACCAGCAGCCTCTTTCAGCTGAGACCAGCCCTCCTGTCCAAAACCATTGACAAGGGTCTCCCAACATGATTGTCAAAGGACATCAAGCACTATATGCGTGCGTGCGCACAGGCGCGTGTGTGTGTGTGCACGCGCGCATGCGTGCGTGCATACGTGCATGCGTGTGTGTGCGTGCATGCATGCGTGTGTGTGTTCAGGTTAGGATACGTCAATGTTCTACAGAGTGTGATCTGTTCTCCACCATCTGCAGTTTGCTCATGAAGTGCTTACAGAAGGAGAACTATTCGAATGTGCTTACTGTTGACGCACTGTCTTTTTTAAATGCTTATGTGAGCCCAGAGCCTTTCTTTGATACAGAAAGAGATGGAATTTCAACTGACCTCTCCTCCAAACCACGTGTGTTTCTGAGACAGCATCTGCTGCCAGTCTGATAATTATATTAAATTAACATTTAATGTGGTTAAAGGAAGAACGGCAATAAAGTAGTCTGCATTATCTATTGATGTCCATATAAATTATTGTTACAGTACCTGTTGTCCACAGCTGCTTTATATTGTATGAAATGTCTTCAGTTCATTTAATTCCTGCAGCCTAATGTAAGTTCCATCAAGCCTGAACTATGGAAATGAAACCCAAGTTGTACTAAATTGTATTTTTCTTTTCACTGTGTGTGTCCTTGCCTTTCTGAAGGTCCTCAAATATCCCTGTCTGCAGATTAATTAATTGTTTGTGTACAAACTCAGCTTTATATCCTGAATATGACATTCTTTTCCATTTTTTCTATTTATGGTACTCATTTGATGACCAGGCGGGGTCTGTTGTTGCTTTCTTTTGGCCCATTTATAAGAGCAGCAGTCGGCCTATAAAAGCCGTCCCATACTGTGTCCAGTGGTGAGGCGGCTGTCAGTTTGCTCTGAGTAAGTAGCCAGTCAAGTCCTGGGTGACCACTAGGTTTTCATTAGAGGCCTAATTCAAAGCGGCCCACATAGCGTGTCAGGAGTGTCCCGGCTTGTTGTTGGCACCCCTTATAACACACTCTAATGAGCAGCCGCTGGGAAAGTTGTGGTCAGCTGTGTATATGCATTTGGTGTAGCTTAGAATATACGGTCAGTGAAGACGAAGAGAAGTCCCCACTCAAGGGCCTGAATTATCCCCATGAATCACTTACTTTCTTTTCATTTGTTGCTTAATCACACAACCTGTTGACTATCATGATTTATGGGACTAGCTGCTGGCCATGGTTTTCCCTGTGGAGTTCAAGTGTAAGGCCTTTGTGGATTCTCAGTGGACTTGCCGGTATGTGTGCTGGACGCTGTTAGTGTGTTTTTAAAGGTGCAATAAGGATCTCTTAGCCTCTGTGCTTGGTGGTTTGATTGGTTAAGACATTGATGATTTCAGGACAGCAGCATTCAGCAGCCTTAACACCAGTGCCTTCAGTCAACATGTTCCGTTTTAACTTCCAATATGAATGAAAGCTGTAATGAGCGATTCAGTGAAGTTGATCACGGCTTAGTATTTGAGCAGTGTATGAAAGGATAGAGGTTCCAGCATCCAGCACGTGTCTCTATTCTAACCAAGCACATGCCATCTATCCCGATACACTGTGAAGGGGTGTGTGTTTCTCCAGCCGCATTAATGTGTGATGTCCTTTACACAGGAGGGTGTGTTAAGCCTGGCTTTTCACAGTCCATCAGGATGATCTCCGGTAGATGTTAATGAGCTTTCCCACTAATGTGGCCTCAGTCGTCCAACTGAACAGCTTTCTAAGGATTGTGCAGTGCAAGGGCTCACATGGTGATGCTGACATGCTTTCATGTGTAAAACATCTGTAAGTCATTATTGATGGCATTTTATATATATATATTATTGGTTGAACTCTGTGTCTTAAGCTGTAACATGCCTGTGCTGTTGATGAATGATATAAGTGAAAAGCCGTATTGTTACATGACACTGTTTGTGGTTGGAGATATTTTGAAAGTTGTACCCTTTGAGAAGTAGTTCTTTCTCTCACAGGCCAAATTTGATCATTATTAAACCTTTAGTTCCCGTTCAGGTAGAAACTCACTCATGATAATCTATACAGAGGTCTTAAAAGAGAATACTGGTATTTTTACACCAGGGCCCTATGTTTCCATGTTTGGGTTTGTAAATGGTTCATACTTACCGAAAATGTTAGAATCAGTGCAGAGTAGATCGCCTCAGCTGGCAGCCGTGACATGGCTGTAATGGCTGCAACGTAATCCTTTGGGGCAAACTTGTATTAAGTATGAATCATTTAAACACCAAAACATTTAAACATACGGTCCAGGTTTAAAGATGCCAGAATTTCCCTATAACCTTCCCCTGCTATCCTAAAATTGAGGTTAAAATAGGTAGCATTAGGGAATGGCAATGTAGGTATTTATATTGGTGCCTGTCACTCAAATGAGGAAAATATATGTGAATGGTAATGATTTGGGAATTTGGAGATGTTTAATGATGTGAGGAAAGGATTCATAAACACAGGGTTTCCAAATCCTGGCTACACTCTAGGTACCATGAAACCATGAAAGGCAAGTGGAAACATCATTGCTCCAGATTAGAATGTGTTTCCCACAGGTGGAGATGTCATAGTCACTGTAGGTAGAGACATCCTTCTCACATAGCACCATCACCATCAGGAAATAAACATGTTACCACAGAAAGAACTGTTTGAGAAGTTGCTAGACGTGATCACCAAGCATTCTGTTACTGTGATCACACAATATTTATTTAATCACTTGAAATCATTCTGGTTGGGGATTCCCAAATAAAAAGTGTGTTTTCCAATTCATTCATTCAATCATTCATTTGCTCTTCCTTTTAAAACAATTTTCAAGATGGGTCGCTATGTGTCCTGGGAACAATATTTGCATTTATGGCCTTGTTTACCTTTTGAACACAAACACAAATGATGTCCCCTAGTGCTACCCACACTTGAAGTAAACATGTGCAACAAGAATATAGTTGTTCCAACCAGAGAAACAATCAGATTAAGTGTTATCGCTGGTTATGGTTATTTGGCGCTAATATTTACTTAATGAAGGGATTATCAAAGGTTTACACCACAACTCTCCTTCTCACTGAAAATTCATTCAGCCGGATCAGATGGGCTACTACTCTGATTTAATGCAGTTGTACAGGAAGGGCCAATTCAGGGCATAAGAAAATGGAGATGGGGCTGCACAATGGCACCTGACATTTACAGCCACTCTGCACTTTGGTTATGTAAAGATTTTAAAAAAGACAAAGACACTGCATTCGACCAGACCACATGTCCTGTAAATTATAGGTATTTCATGTATTGTGCCATCTGTAGTACTTACTCCATGTGCACCTAAAAATAGCAATGCAAAATACCCATTTTGCATTGCTAAACACTGAAGCCCATATTAATCCCATATATGCCTGCGAAACCACGTAAATTACTTTCCTCATTATGAAGGGTCAAAACCTTGTAGGAATTGGTAGCACTGACTAAATCAACATATGCTCTGCCTTGTAGAGGGTTCACTTTAAAAATACTGGCACCAGCCAGAGGGAAACCACAACACCAATACGTATGTGAATCATTTTTCACATAGGCCAGTGTGTGTACGCACTTCTGCATAAGTGTACGTGTGTGTGTGTGTGTGTGTGTGTGTGTGTGTGTGTGTGTGTGTGTGTGTGTGTGTGTGTGTGTGTGTGTGAGTGTGAGTGTGTGAGTGAGACAGTTGGGGGTTGGAATGTGACGTGAGAGCACTAATCAGAGCCAGCTGGGGCCAACGGTGAGATTAAAGTTAAAACACAAAAACAATCAGCTGGGATAAGTATACTATCGCTATGGGTTACTGCCCCCATCCCAGCCTCTCAAGGGAGAGAGGGACAGAGCCTCATGGAGAGAGGATGGATGATAGACTGATGGATGGGACTCTACCCACCCCGGCTGGCACAGACCCTCTGATTAAGAGCTCCTTTGTATTCTCTTTGATCCCTTCCTCTCAGTGGTGAGTCTAGTCTCACCACAACATGCACATGACACACCGACACACTGCCAGTCAGTGCAGTAGGAAGTGCACTGTGTAGCCATGTGTGTGTGTTTGTGTGTGTATGCATGCGTGCGTGTGTGCATAAGTTTGTGTGTATGTGTGTTGTGTGTATGTACTAAATGTTCTCATGATTAAAGAAATACAAAATATGTTTGTTCGAACTACTGGATGAGGGTAAGAATGGGGTTAGGGTTAAGATTAAAGTCTAGATTATCGTTACGTTGGGGCAGAGGTCTACTCATAGCATTGAGATCGTTCAATGCCAAAAATAGATAAATACATTTTGATTAAAGATCCACCCACTAGCCTTTTCTGAAGCCTTCAACAATATCTCATGGTTCTTAGCCGAGCCACGCACCCACGTCATATGGGGTTCACGTTAATGCTTTTCACTCAGATGATAGAGTGAAAAAATCCTTTTAAAGGAAGGGCTTAAATAACATCTTTTAACTTGTCTTCACCCTGTGCTTAGGTTGTCCCGGTACCAGAATTTTACAAGACTAGTTTAAAAAATGATACCACGATATCTCTATTGAAAGCATGATAAAAAGAAAAATCGGTCCTAGGTACACAAAATTGAAAATATTCTTGACAATATTAGTCTGTTCTCACTCAGACCTTACACTGAGGACTACCTCAAACACAGACCAGCCAGTGCCATGTTTGCAACAAATAAGGACCAGCACAAAAACCTTTAGATTATCATTTAGCATTTACCTAAAAACAACAACAATTTTAGTTGTAGCGATCTCAACATTCTCAAATCACTACCTTTACTAGAGTGAGTAACCAAACTGATAGTAATGATGCACGGAACTACAAAAATAAGAAGAAAAAGAGCATTTCCTTGAAGATTAGTAGTATTTTTAGGTATAAAATCAGGATGACAGGGTGTTAGATATTGCAAGTTTTTCAGGTACAGATTTTTTTTACTTGCGTTTGAGATTTAGCCCATGTGTTTAGATAGATAGAAATGAAAGTGTGTGTGTGTGCTGCAGTCTGTGTGTGTTTGTGTGAGATTGTAAGAGGATTAAGGCCTGTTCACAGCCGAGGGTGCAGACTGGACCATTTCTGATCATTCCCTCTGTATGTGCGATTGGCTGATGAGGTATTAACTTGCCACTGTGTCGTTATATGTGTCTGTGTCAGACTGTGTGAGCACGCCTCTCCAAAAACAGCAACATTTCTTTCCTTATTTCAAGCTGCCAGGAACCCCCCTCCCTCCATCCACCCAACTCCGGCCTGAAAAACCTACCCCGTTATCTCCAGCTGTGGCATCTGCTGCTATTTTACTGATAGCTTTTCCGACTCTGTATCTTGCGTTGACTTGCACTTTCTTTTGAAGTCTGGCCAACGGTGTCGTCCCAGAACACAGCTCCCGTCCCAGCGTCCAGACACAGTCAACACCAGCAACAAAGTGACTTCGAAGATTAGGCTTTACACGTGCTGATAACTGAAGTCAAAGCTTTCTTCCTGTAATGGTCAAAATTCTATTGAGGAGGTTTTTCTCCCGGCAAGGAAACCGCTCTGGTGGAAACACTGCATATTACATCCAAACAGCCACCTTTTGATGCAGCTATCCACTTGTTTTAAATACATATCATTTTTGGTATTGAAAATGACATTTTAAAGATAAGCCACTACATATTAGCACACAATATTTATCAGCCTGCTCAGATCAGCCATCCTTTAAAAAGTCCATATCAGTAGAGCTCTACAGTAGTTTCCATTTCTTCATTGGCCTCCTTCCAGAGCTGCACTATCTACACGTCACGTCAGACAAAACCACCTTGTAAATAACCATATTACTTTACACAGTGACATCAGTCCGAGAGGAAAAGTTCCCCAACATTAGAGCGCTGGGGGATTGTGTCAGGGGCGTGAGAGGTTAAGACTTGTTGAATAGCTGGTAGGCGTCACACAATGAGGTGGATTAGGCAGCACTAGAAAAGGCCTTTAGAGCATTACTGGGCTGTTCAGCAGCTTACAGCGCCTACAATAACACTGCATCAGTGCAGATCCAGCCGGGCGAGCTGGGGATGGCGAAAAGGCCAGCTGGGAGGGCAAGTGGCTGGCAGTGACAGCCTGAAGGGAACTGTGATGTGAGAAAAGAAGTTAATGAGGAGCCAATGTATCAAATTGCACTGAGAGACAGGAAGAATACAGCTCAGGAGTTACTAATCTACACAGCAGCATTTTGCTAGACATCCTCTGAGTCCTCCTGAAGGATCACTGGGTGTCACAATAGCATTGAGGTGAAGAGTTGGCGAAAAGGAGCAGAACTGTAGAGGGGAGGTGAGGTTCAGTCTCAGTGGCTCCAGCACTTGTCTCTGCTTGCCTGGAGCTGTGGCTGGAAAAATGATATCATTACTGATGACCCATATTCTTACAGATAAACCCAGCACCACAGTGTGTGCTCTGAAACTGTACATAAATGACTGTGTCTGTATGAGTGCAGATTTAGAATATCTGCTCGTATCGGACAGTCCGGGCTGCTTTTCTGTGATTGTTGTTTTTATGTTTGTTTCTTTTAAACATTGTTTATTGCATCAACTACATCCTTTATGCACACTGGGTACATGCAGCAAGACAAAATAATACAGCCATATGTCAGCGTGTGTGGTATATTGTGCTTCCTCACACTGTACAGCCTGCACCTAGTCTTCTTTCCCCGCCTCTGCCATGGCAACATTTCATAACCCCTGCAGCCCTTCATACTCTTGACCAGACAAAAAGTCTAACACAATATTATATTATTATTCTGCAGTAGTCACAAGTGTTTGTCGTCTCCAGGTCTGATCAGCTGTGATGGAAACACAACACCCGCGTGGACATGTTAATTTCTCTCTATGTACACACCAACACTGGTGTAAAAATGGTAGTAGAGTATCACCATTTGTTTTTGCAAAAGAGATTAGTATCAACTCCAAAAGTGCGCACGTTGATGCTCTCTTGAATTCAGATCACTGATTTATTCGTTCGTTCCTGGGTTTCAGTATGAGAGCTGTGGGCTCAAAATGTAAATGATCTTTATACGTTTCTAATCTTGACAGATAAAATATCAGTATTGGCCTCATAAATCCATACTCTGTCTGAGCCCAGAGCAGTGTGAACCAGCAGTCCTCAACTCGGCCTGGGATTACTGCAACATTTCTGCTCTGTGTACTGTAGGGGGAATTAAACGGGAGGGGGCTGGGGCGGCGGGCTGGGATAACACCGCAGAGTGGCACATTGCATGTTAGCCGGATAATAACAGTGTGGTTTGTATTAGGCTTCCTGGGCCAAAGTAAGAAGCTCCCACTTCCTGCATGCCCTCTCCGTGACAAAAGACAGTATCCATACTCACTTCTGAACATCTGCAGGATGTATTAAACTCATGCTGTGGTTTTACATCGGTGCAGTATGAATTTAAAAAGACTACTTGGCCAATTAGACCCCCTGTTCATCTCAAGGTTACTGATGTGTTCTGCAGTTTTTGACAGGCAGCAGGGTGCAGTTCAACATCATCTCAACTGCAGAAAGAATTCATAGCATTACATTCTGGCACCGTAAAAAGTCCAGCAGTGGAAAGTGAGAGCAGGGAGAAACCGTTGGTCAGGAAGCTACAGAGAGCGTCTCAGCTCTTTTTATTGAAATGCATGATTTTTTTTATATTGATTTTTTTTTTCTTTTTTTTGCACATTCATCCACCATTCATTGTATCAAGCACTGTGTTCTTCCCACATACATTGAAGCCTGTTGTTTAAATGAAAATTGAATAAACAACCAAAGTACACTGTGGCCCCTGGAGCTAAAACCATAAACAGCCGTGCACTACAACAGCCGAGGGCTCAGTGCATATTCTTGGCCATCGTCATGACAAAAGATAACATAACTAGAATGGTACACATGGTATTGTTATTGAGATCCATGCATTATTCCCTGAGAAATTAGCAAAAATGTCAAAAAATTAGGGCCGGGACTTTAACACGTTAATTACGATTAAATAATTACACAAAAATTAACGCGTTGAAAAAAATAACGCATTTTAATCGCACTAATTTTTGCACCACGGAACGTTTCTCACTGGATGAGTTTCAGGGGTACCGATTATACTGGAGCACCAACCAACGTTCATGCATAGCATTCATGACTTCAGAGAACAACAATGAACGAAGAAGCAGATGAGACCGCTTTGGTTGGCCCCGTGGATGGGAAATTTTGTTTTAAAAAGCGGAAGGATGGCAGCGTAGACAAGAGCACGGTTGTGTGCAAATTATGCAAGAAGGAGTTCGCGTGTCACCGCAGCATATCAAGCCTCAGATATCACCTAAATGCTAAGCATATAACAGCTAGCGTTAGCATGGGAGCTAGCGTGGACGTCAGCTCGACTCCGAGTACAAGGACCCAAAACAAAGTTTTATAGTTTACAGAAGGTCTGCCTACCTATAGGCTACCTGAATCTCTGAAATGTATTCATAAATATGCTATTGCTACACTTTATGGCAAAAATTGCACTGGTCCGTTGGTCTTGGAAAAAAAAAACAATGTTTTGTTGCTTAAGCTCATGTATTCAGTCATTATTCAATGGTATACTAAAATCCATGTGAAAAAAATTGCTTCTCACTGTTGTCAGGTCAAATATTTATATGCGATTAAAATGCGATTAATTTCGATTAATTAATTACAAAGCCTCTGATTAATTCGATTAATTTTTTTAATCGAGTCCTGGCCCTGCAAAAAATACAATGTTAGAGAATGTGAAAAAAAAATCAAAAAATCTAAATTATCTGGATCAGCACCAAAAGTTAATGGGGTCTATTCTGAGCCAAGGCCAGTCCTCCATCTAAGTTTTGTGGAAATCTGTGGAAGGATAACCCTAAAATTGTGCTCATAGTCAAACTCTGTGCAGTGTTTTTGCATCTGATAAGTCACTAAACTGATGGATTTTACCTAAAACAACAACTCTCAAGAAAAGAACCATTCCGTCACATTTACTCCCTAAGTCAGCTCATCCCAGCCACCATACATTGCATACTTCCTCTGTCTGCAGCACATCTGGTGTGTGCTACAGGTGTCAAATGACATGTGTCATATGATGCAGCACTACGCAACATGGCCAGTGTGTGTTACACATTAAGCTAGAATGATGATTCTGTGAATGTCCCATGGGTAGCTGCAGGTCAGAGGCCCTGAGAGGAGCTGACGTACAAACCTTTCCCAACTCAACAGGTCATGCAGAGCTGAACATGAAACAAGCTGATTGGTTGATCCAATCCAAGAACAAAATGTGTAGTTTGGACACTTTAAGTATGAAAGAAACAGCCACATGAACAACCCCCTGATCTGGATATAACCCAGAAGAGTAGTTCCATGTAGAAGCAGTAACCATTCTGTACTCATGTACAAGAATTATCTCTGCTCTCAGTTTGATGACTCTGTCATGGATGCACTCTGCTGAATGTTCTCAGAGAGTTGACAGCATCAGCAGAGCAGCCGGGCAGCAGCAGCAGATTTAATGCTGTCACAATACACTACATGCATCACAGTCTTAATACTGTGCTGCCACTTACATGCATGCTATTGTCTCCATACAGTAAAGCGATGGATGTGGTTTACAGCTTGTAATTTCAGGGAATAGGTTCCCTATGGAGACATTCTCACCGGGGCAGCTTGGCTCGTCCACAGTGAGGGATGCTGAAGGGTTGAAGGGCTTGGAGCAACATGGCATGTCAGAGAAATGCACAGTGTCACTCAGAGAATGTTTGAAGAAGCAGCCAGGTTGGTTGTGATGCAGAATAGAGGTGATGGTTAATCCCACCGACTTCCTCTGTTTAGGGAGGAGGCAGGTTCATCGTGTTGTGAGAAAATCATGGTAAAGTAACAAGAAGGGAAACTCCTGGGACCTGCCTTTTTAGTCCTACTGTCTGTTAAGTGGTGTAATGGTACACATTTACACTTTGTATATTTGAAATCGTCTCATTTCTCCTGTTGCATTTGAACAACGCAGTCGGCAGAATAAACGTTGACAGGTTACATTTCTGCAAAGCAACCGGTCATGTTGACACTACATTTAACATTTTATGCCCTGGGTTACCCTAACTATGTTTCTTATGGTTTAATTTTATGCTGAGACGACGACGCGTACACTTGTCTGGAAGGTGTGGTATGAAAGTAGCCAACATATATAAACAGCAAGGGACTAGTTTAACTTACAGTAGCTCAGTAACAGAACATCCACACAGGGTTGGTTGTATACAGCTGTTGAAATATGCAGTTGACCTACTGGTAGTGGACCGGTACTTGTAATCGGCCAATACACAAAGTCCAGGTATCGGAATTGGTATCAGGAAGGAAACAGAGTTATCGGGATACCTGTAGTTTAAATGTGTTTTAACATAAGAAGCCATACGATAGACATGTCTGATCTGATAAAAGAATACGCAAAGTTGACCTGTCAGAACATTCAACACCAACCTTTGGTGCTTCACTGTTTTGAAATACTGCGAGAGTTTCAGTGTTTGTTGTGATTTTAAAACAGATCACCTGATGGCTCCCACTCTGTCTCTCTCTCTCTCTCTCTCTCTCTCTCTCTCTCTCTCTCTCTCTGCACCTGTGTCTCTCTCCCTGCAGAGCTGCAGAGGGAGGGCAGCATCGAGACCCTCAGCAACAGCTCGGGTTCCACCAGCGGCAGCATCCCGCGCAACTTCGAGGGCTACCGCTCCCCTCTGCCCACCAACGAGAGCCAGCCACTCAGCCTCTTCCCCACCAACTTCCCCTAGACTCCCACCTCTCCGCCAGGGACAACAACCACCGTCCAGCCCACCTGCTCCACCTGCCTGCCTCCCCCCAGATCTGTCCACACAGCATCACACTGACACACTGATGTGTTGAACTGACACCAGATCATGTCCAGGATTTGTGTTTCTCTGTGCAGTGTGTTTTGTGTTTTTCTCTTCTCATACAGCTGGTCACAGATTAGTGTGATACCAGCTACACACAATGTTACTATTTTATTTTTTGGGTTGGATTTGAATTATTTGCTGCAAATTGCTGCAGGTAGTGGAGATTTCCAATTATATTTAATTTGACCATTTTAATACCTAAATTACTGCTGAAATGAAAATGATTGTGTGTTTACCCTCAAACTGCAGCCATGTTAGGGTGAAGACACCTAGACCAATTTGTTTTAGTCTTTTGAAAACTAACCCTCCTTTTGAGGCAAAGTGTTGCATAGCAATTAACCAAATCTAAAGTGCAGAAGTGCAGTTTCATCACTGCAGAGTATTTTGATACAGCTGAGGTCAGGGAGGAATTTCCCCTATTTTCAATATCACATTTTTAATTAGAGACCAGTATCAGCACAATGATCTAACCCTGCTTGTTACCTTGTCGTTGTGTTAAATCAGGAGACCGGCTGTCCTTCTCCTCTCTGCAGCTGATGTCGGTTGTTTCCTCAGCGCGCCATCGTCGAGTGTGTTTGAAGTTTTACGGTGTGCCTGTTGTCTGAGTGAGCCATAAGAAAAGGGAGCGCAGACAGAGGGAAAATGTTTATTCCAGCCAGTGACGTGTAGCAGCTCCCTTTCCCTCCGTGTGTTTGTGCCCTCATGGCCTCCTGCTAAATGCTCCTGATTAAATTTGGTCCTCTCATGCCTTTGATTTTCATGTAATTACATTTGACAAAAGATGCAGTAATGAGATGACACTATTACTACGTTGCTGAAGTCATTTAGATGTTTACAGTATAATTGAGATATGCCTCTGACATCATTAGGATATATTCGCCACTCTGCCTTTCCGCAGAATAAATTTTAATTGAGCGCAGTAATAGAAGCGTGTGTAGCCGTCATGCTATATTTTTTACATTAGCCTCCTTTGACCAAATCTTTTTCTTCCTCTAGTTATAGGTCTCTAAACATGTATTTTCCTTAAATGTACTAGCTTTGCCTGTAATAGCAAAGAAGATTGACTTTGATAATCAGAAATTCTTTTATGAAACACACTCTGCCTGATGATTTGTCCTAAGCAGAATATTTGACTGCACTATTTACAGTCGCCTTAGGAAAAGACATGGAAGGATATTAGAAGTGAACAATCCCACACGTGTGAGTGTTGGTGGACGGCTGCATGTCATGTCGGCCTGCTGTTGCTCGGTCAGTGAATGAGGGCATGAATCTACACGTTTTAATTCAGAGCAAATGCTTGTTGTTGACATTAAAATTTGATTGGTAAAATACTCACTTCTTTTCCCAGCATTCATGCAAGAAAAAAACAAAAACATAATAAAAGTCAAGGAAATGAATCTTTTTTTCTCACTCTGATTGCTCCTAATTGTGTCGTTCGTATTTCAACCACGGCGGTGACCATCAGCAACATTGTACTGCTGGTAATTAGTACCATATTTTTTAAAAGGCAATGAAGTGCTGTTAAAGGGACTTTTTATGGCCGACTCTGGCTCTTTGTTCTGAAGGAAGGGAGAACACGAGAGGGCATGTTTGTTTCTCTGCTAATCACCACAAAACTTCAAGTCCCAGAACTCTTAGACAAAGATTTTTTTTAAAAGGGAAGTCAAACATTGGACAGGAACCATTTGAACTAATTTGAATTAAATTAGATTAGCGGTAGATTATTCCTTGTATGCTTTATTTCATCTCATCGTTGTGTTCATATGCTACTAGTCGTAAAATTTAAAAGGGGCCCTTGCCCAGCTACAGTGGAACACATCCAAACTTGAAGAGATGGCCAGAAAACGTTTGCACAGACAATTAAATTAATAATATATTACCACTCAACTGCCTGAAACATTTTTAAATTAAAACCAGTATGCATGTTATTCCACTCACATGGATTTGAAAACAAAATTGGTTACAGTATAATTTGGACAACAGAATGAATGCATAAAAAACAGAACCATTACAACATATCTATTCAGGTTTTTATGCAGGATTCCCTTATGAATAAAGTAGAAATAGGCTCCAGCTGGCAGGATGTGTCTCTGCCACTTCATCCCGAGGAAAGTTCAGCATTATGCAGCAAGCACAAGAGGAAAACTCCAGTTCTGACTGAAAATGTTTTATTTGATTCCAACATGTTATTACAAACCTTTTGCAATGTTTGATATTCACAAAATGAATCATTATAAATGTGAATGAAATCCAAGCTGTTTAAAAAAAAAAAAAAATTGATAAATAAATATGGTTTGTATTTAGCAAGGATACCACACACTAAAAACCTGGCAAACGACCAATGTCATGTCAGTTTGAAATGAATTTGTATGTGTGATTATTTGTTACAAGAAGAATTTGTCATTAGCCATGTATTAATTTTCAGAAGAAATTCTGAGAGGTTTGAACTTGGCAGCAGTGTGTTCTAGCAGTAACTCAGAAGGCTGTGTGTCCTCCGGAACAACAGTAAATCTCCACTCACCGATTCAAGTCACGCTGAATGAAAGAAATCCCTGAGATGTAAATGAAGCTACCTTTAAAGTTTCCTGGCATCTAAACCTCCTGCTGGGAAGTGTGTGTGTGGACCTGCTGGTGCTGAGTCCAAACTTGTGAACTTTGAACAAGAGAAGCATCGCAGCAAACAGGAACATCATCAATCATCATCTTCAGACCAGTGGAGTGATTAAGATGCAGTCAAAATAAGCTGATTAATTATACTGTTATATGCAGACAGTAACATCCATTCTCCTGAATTTAGCATGGATTCATTACAAATCCGTAGCATTAGCTTGGTTAGCAAACAGAACTTACCTGACTTGAACAAAGCTTGCTAACACTAAATGAATACACTGTGCAGCATAGTGTGAACTATGTGGAATGGTAATAGGCTCCAATCAATTGAACATTCACTATGCTAACACGTTATAGTTGACAGTTTAGCCTTTGTTATGTTAAGTGGCCTCAGGTCGGCAGGCTGTCAGGGCACACAGAGACCTCTGATTCTTTCATTATGATAAACATTGTGTTTGAATGAGGCTGTAGATTGAAACCAGTTATTAACTCAGTATAGCCAGTGACCAGGTTCATTCACTGTGTAGCTTTTCTATCATCCACTGGTTCCAGCGTAGTGCCTTTATTCAACAGAGGAACCTTCCAAATATCCCTCGAGCCTCATTTAGCAAAAGCAAGTAGCAGAGAGATCTCCCAGTGATTCTGGACCATTGTTGTTATAAGTGCCAACAGTCGATGCTGATGTCCGTAACTGTACTGCTAGCGAATTTTATCCAAACTGAAATCTCATTCACAACATGACCACCCTTTTCTTCTGCTGAGGCCAGCAGCACCACAGTAAATACAGCTCGATGTAAATTAGGCAGCACTTCCTGTTTTTCTACCAGAAATTGCTACCTTTGGTTAAGACAGGTGACAACACACCCACTGCCAAGACAAGTTTTTTTTTTCTGAAGTTCAAAACAACATCTTGTTTCATATCTTCACACTTACTAAACCTGACATGTGATCATTGATTCATTTGCCATTAAAAAAAAAAAATCGAGCCAGTCATCAGAACTCAGAAATTGCAGAAATTTCCTGCAATTTACCATGTACTTTGGCATTTATTGTATATATTATGGTAGATTGCTCAACATGGAAAATCAGTTGCTTTGAGCATACACGTTAACAATTATAATATGTCATAAATGAATGTATACACAGATGTTCACTCTTTCACCATTAGAAATGTTGCAGAAACAACGTGATTGTGACCTTCAGCAGCATCCAGAGAGAAAACACATACACACAGCTGCAGGAGAGATGACTTGGTTTATTTTGAAATTTGTTTCATAAGCTGAAATGTAAAATAATTCTCTTTAGATGGAGGAGAGATGGAAGCTAAAATACAATATTTAAGGGCAATTAACTATATATTTCTGTGAGGATGTAAAATAGCAATTCAGAACACCTGTAAATTCTTAGACACTTGTTTAAATGAGAACTCCAAATTTAGCGATGTTGCAAAAATTCCCAAAACATAAAAAACACATAGACAAGCAGCTAAAGTAATAACATGGTACCATAATGCACATGTATTCTCGCTTAACATCTGAACTCTTGTGTAATATATTTCTCTGCGGTGTGTGAAACTTACCTTGGAGGATTCCTCCATGTTTTATCATCACACCATCTTCACGTTGAATCTTTAAGCGCCATGCAGTCTGCCTCGTGGGTCTCAGTCTGGTTCATATGGCCTGGAGCTCAAATACATTTCATCAGATACAAAGGTTTGATTTTGAGTATTGTATTGAATATTGAAGTGTCTACATGACATACACAGTGCCGAGGTGTGCTGTGAAAAAGGTCACACATCACATCCCACACTCTCAGTACAGGAAATAGATAATACTGACTTTTCTGACAATCCTGGGTTTTGCATGTGAGAACCACATCATTTAAAATAATGACAATCTAATTCAGGGCGGTGAGTCACCAAGAGTTTGTGCTCTGCTCATCAGCTGCTCAGAAAACCTTCACACTGGCACCTTTAAGCCAGCGTCACTGATCCTTAAAACCTAAATCCTTCATTAAACTGCAGATAGCGAAAATTATGACTGTAAAGGAAGATAATCCTTGAATTATTGTTAAATTGCACAACCATCAAAAATCTCAAATTTGGTAAATGTTCAGATTTTACTGAGAGTAATATCTGTCAGATAATATGATGCTGATTTTAATCTTAGGCCCTGTTTTCTACACCTCGTAGAAGCACCTCTGGGGCCCCTGCAGGTCCTTGAACCACATTTTGAGTGGCAAAGAGACAGCTCTGTTACCACTGAAACTCACCATCAGTGTGTCAGGACCTGTACAGTGTACGGTGTCTGAGACAAAGGAGGAGATGTGCTCAGAGATCTGGGCTCAGTGTGCTGCTGTCAGGTCGGATGGAGATTAGATGTGAATCAGGAACAGGAGCAGGATTTTTTTCTGGATCACCTTCGGTTTCATCCTCCATATTTATCCTTCAAGAAACACATGAATGAGTGTTCTCTCTCAGAGCTGCTGTAGCTGATGTCATATCACAAAGCAGTTAATAAAACACTAGTCTGTATACAAGAGGGAGCAGGGAGTCACTACATTTGAGGCTCACCTGTATTTAAATTAGGTCAAATTAATTGGTGAAAATGAAAAACTCCATCAAATATATATATGTGTGTATATATATATATACTTGCATTACATACAAGTAAAGCGATAATTTGCATCATGATGAGGTCGGACTCCTCTCTTCTCCATTCTAATATAAGTTCCTACTAAACCACAGCATTAAGAGACATGAGAACACATTTACAGGTGTTTTCTTTTTCGTAGGCTTTCTTTTTTTTGTTTTAATTTGCCGCATTTTGAAACCACGAAAAAAATAATCGTCGTTAA
>CAEMYA010000041.1:996049-1026589 GCA_903131615.1 Diplodus sargus
TTTAATTGCTGTTTAGCCTGGACTTGTGGCTGTAGCAGAACACGTTCACCATGAATTCAAATTCGCAGCTAGTGTTGTGTGTTATCTGCAATTCATGCGCTATTACCTTGACCAGAAGTGAATAAATTAGGCGTATAAATGCGGAGAGTGTGTTGTGCCTCGCTGTCATGCAGCATTAAAAAAAATGTCAGCCGTGTCCTCTCTGTTCATTTAGTTTTTATCTTCACAAAAAATGGCGACAATATAAAAACCCAGCATATCTGAATAGAGGTTTTGTGTGTGTGTGTGTGTGTGTGTGTGTGTGATGGCTCTATTATGAGCCCCAGTCGCTGCCTCTTTATCCTCCTCTATGAAGATAATTGGAGCTTGTGTCCAGGGGGCTCTGGCTCAAGGGGAGGGGGGGGGTCTTGTTGTAAAAGTTTATGGCAAAGAGTCACCATCGATTAGAGGGCATTTAAAAGGCTGGTCACCCTGCAGCCGCGCCGGACAGATGCTGCGAGACTCTCTCTGCTCAAATAACAACCGCCTGGAGCGTCCTGTCCGAGGGCCACAGAGGGCCTCCAGGAGCCGAGAGCCTCCTGCGTGCGGCTCTTTGACGGCTACGTGGCCGTGCGTGGAGCCACACCGACCTCTTCCACATCAGGACACATCGCGAGGCAGCAGTGATCCAAACCGCATTATTAATTATTGATATGATAGTCATCTGTTCCAGTATTGCTCCCTCTGCCTTTTTTTCCTTCTGGGGGGGACGGAGGCTCGTGTGGCCCCATTGAGGAATATTTCGTGGCAGGATTCCCCTCCAGGGGCCTATGAGAATAACGCCCCGTCATTACGCTTTTATTAATAATGCAAATCCGAGGCCCACCGTGGCTCCGGTCCAATACACTGGTTTTTGCGTGTGTTAATCCAAACACGTTGCTGTCCCCAAATATTGGCTGGTGAAGGCGACGGACTGCAAGACAGTGGACGTCATGTATTAATTGTGTTTCCACTCCTCCGACATTAATCATCATAATTTATATTTTTGACAGATAACGCAGCTAAAGATCGACAACAACCCATTTGCCAAAGGATTCCGGGACACGGGGAACGGAAGGAGAGAGAAAAGGTATCAACACCTGCAGAAATGACTGTGTGTGTGTGTGTGTGTGTGTGTGTGTGTGTGTGTGTGTGCGTGCGTGCTGGTCCTCCGGCATTTTTTAATGCAAGGTCATGATGTAAGTCTACAGCGTTAGGATATCTCAAATCACCATCCATTATTATTATTATTATTATTATTATTATTATTAGTATTATTATTATCGCCATCGTCTTTATCATCATTTTTATTATTAACATTAACATTATTAACAACATTGTTGTTGTTGTTGTTATTGACAGGAAACAGCTGACTATGCCGTCGCTGCGGATGTATGAGGACCAGTGCAAGGCGGATCGGGAAGGTGCGGACTCGGACGCCTCCTCCAGTGATCCTCCGACCGGCAGGGACGCCGCCCACTCCCCGCTGGGAGCCGGTTCCAGTCCGTTGAGGTTCAGCAGGCCCAGTCGAGGTGAGAAACATCGTTGTTTATTTTATTTTGGGGCCAGTGAGGGCGCCAGCATGAGTTTCAACATGGTGATAAAACCATTAGCAGTGGTTGTAATCAATTATACAGCCTTGAACTTGTATGTATCTTAAAGGGGCTTTTTGTGGTTTAGGAGGAGAAATTTGAACTCCGAATGTTTTACAATATTAATGAGGTTATAATACAAACTTAGGAAATATTAATTTTTTCCATAAGTGAAAAGAGAACCTGTTGTCAGAGGAAAATAAGGTCCCCGAACACTGTTTGAAGCTAGAAAGGTGGCAGGGTCCGCCACATTTAAACAAAGTAAAACAGTATAAATTGTGTTGTCCTATAAGGTCAGTATATTTTTTTCAGTTTATTCAATCAGGGGAAAAAAGAGAGTTTGTAAATAAAGTTCTTCCCAAAAACTACACATTGCACCTTTAATGATTTAAATTGTCCAAATACGGGTGTAATTTGGTGGAAGAAAATAACCAATGAGGTGAGAAAAATATCACTGTCATGCAGGAATAGATTTTATAATTCCTATTTCCCTTTGTTATGCTGGCCAGTGTGGTCATTTAAAATTACATTACATTTAATGTGCAGGATTAAATTGAATTCTATACAGAACAATTAATTATTGATGTAAACAGCAAAATTAGTCTTAAGTGACTTAATGACTGCAGTGAATTATTTTACTGCCCTTTAAATTGAAATGTTGTCATTGACCATATGCAGTGTGTAAAATTCGTATTGGTGTTATTGACTTCTACAGAAAAATTAGCGTCTTTTAATTTCTCAAGTTAATTCATTTTTACAAAATCTTAGCAGTATTAGCCTCAACTGGCCCTTTTTTAATTTTAACATGAGGATTTCTCTAATGTCTGCATTTTCAAAAGATTTACACCTTTTTACAAATAATACCGTTATTAAATATAGTTATTATTTACAGTGTAAATCTATATTTAAAATGTAGGCCATGTGTTCATTTGTTAATGAGTGAACATATGGTGGGAAATGTGCTGGGTGGATTTTGAGAGTTTGGGGCTCCCACCAGGCTTATGTTGCCATTCTAGTGCGTGTGTGTCTGTGTGTGTGTGTGTGTGTGTTTGGGGATGCTGGAGATGTGGAGGCTCAGGGGACACTTACACTTACACCTCTTCTCTCCTGTTTGAATTGTATTTTTTAGATGACAAAACATGCACTGACAGCGAGCAGGAGCTGGATCATCACGACGAGCTCTGCACCGGCTCCAACAGCCCAGGACCTGAACCCGAGTCCCCCTACAGCTCCAGGTGTGAGGAGCGCGTGAGGGACAGGCCTAGCACAGAAAAGAAGGACGACTCCATATTCAGTATAAGGAACCTTGAGAAGGACAAAGCGGAGAGCAGGCACAGGAAGGACACCATGGACGTGTTGACAAAGGACTCAGAGGCTGGAGGCATCAGTGCCACTAAGGAAGCCTTCTCCCCTCTCATGGTCCAGACCGAGAGCCCCTCGCACTTCAGCCCGGGCCACTTACAAAGCCTGGCTCTGTCTGGCCTGCACAGTCAGCAGTTCTTTAACCCTCTGAACACCGGATCGCCGTTGTTGTTTCACCCCGGGCAGTTTGCCATGGCCCCTGGAGCCTTTTCTGCTATGGGCATGGGGCATCTATTGGCCTCTGTATCCGGAGCAAGTGGTTTGGAAAACGGCAGCCTCTCTGCCCAGGGCACGGGAGGAACCCCCAACCCATTCCCCTTCCATCTGTCCCAGCACATGCTCGCCTCTCAGGTAAGGAAGGTCATCCAGTCAGAAAATGACATTAGAATGCCTGTACACCTGTAGCACCGAGCTGACGTCAGTGGGGCAGGAAGGCTGGAGCTTCTAGTTGAGAGTGTAGACAGGATTAGGTGTCAAGTTATACCTTCTTGGGGACATAATTGGCAGCGTAAACCCCCCCTGCAGTCCAGCCAGAGCGCCGCTTTATTCAGAGCTGATCAGAATTCTATAAGTGGGGGTTTAATTCATAAATACACTCAGTTCAATTTGTAAAGATGTTGTCAGGCTTCTGTGGAGTAAACTGTAACAGAATTACACACAAAGAAAGAAAATATGTGTGGCTTGTATCAGACCTGAGTTATATTCTTATAAATACTTAAAAACCCTAAGAAACCAGATCATTTGTGTGTTTAAAATATATAACTAATCTGACCACTTGATTGGAAATAATGACGTGTACAGTTTGACTTCAAGTCTGTCCCTCTTTGTGTTCCAGGGCATCCCCATGCCTTCCTTTGGAGGTCTCTTCCCGTACCCCTACACCTACATGGCGGCAGCTGCAGCAGCAGCCTCGGCCTCAGCCCTCCCTGCCACCAGCACCTCCAGCCCACTCTCCAGGAACCCGTTCCTGAGCTCATCCCGGCCCCGGCTCCGCTTCAACCCCTATCAGCTCCCAGTGTCGCTGCCTCAGAGCTCCAGCCTGCTCACCACCAGCCTGCAGGGCAGCCTCAACCCAGGCTCTGAATCCTCCAAACCGGGCAGCAGGGAGACCAGCCCAGCCCCGGAGCATCACAGCAACCACAAGACGGGAGGGTCGAGCAGGAGGACCGCGTCTCCCAAAACCTCCGTGAAGGACTCAGTGAATGAGCTGCAGAGCATCCAGAGACTGGTGAGCGGCCTGGAGGGCCAGAGGGAGCCCTCCCCGACTGCAGACTCTCCTAAGTGATGAAGACTCTGTTTGGGATCAAGACTTACCAGAGGACTATACGTGCATATGTCCTGTACAGCACATTACAGAGACTGGGATGAGGGTTTGACCAATATGGGTAGGTGAAGGCCGATAACTGGTATTTTTGGAACAAAGCTGCGGATAGTCCATAGAATTAAATTGAATCTTTTTTAAGTCCTGAAGGTTTCCTCCAGAGCTCACCTGTTAGGGAGGGTGGGAGGCCATATTTTCAACCATCATCGGACACCAAAACTGTCCCCTCAGCCCCAGTGTGTAAGCGTGAGCAGCTGGTGAGGGCAGAGCCGCTGGGATACATTCCTACATTAATGAAATAAAGAATATCCAAAATAACATTGAAGTAAAATTTTAAGGAAAACACACACATTTTAGACAAAGAAGCACCAAAATAATGATTAAATATTTAAAAAACAAAAACGGAAAAAAAAACGTGACCTATTTAAATATTATCAATCGAATTTAAGCATATCCATTACAGCAGCGGTGGAGCACACAAGGCCAGTATCGGCTCCATATATCGGTCCAACCTGCCTGAGGGGCCTGCAGCTCCGCAGACCGAGCGGCGCACAGTGGAGTGTGTGTGTGTGTGTGTGTGTGTTGGGTTTGGTTAACTTGAAGCGTTTGAGCACCCAGGCCCGGGTTTAAAGACCGAGCCGGGCCCCGAACAGAACAGGAGCCTCATCACGATGACAGGCAGGTCTCAAGCTGCGTCCAAAACACTTTGTTTATTCCAGGCCTGATTATTTCATAAAGGCATGGCAGGGGAGAGACTGACAGGAAGAACCGCTTATCATTTCATGCCAGAAAAAAATCTTTCTGAACTATTTATGTAATTAAAGATAAAACAAATTCTGTAAATAAAGCTAAGATCCAAGAATATGCAATTGGTATTAATTTATTCAAGGCTGTATATTAGCGTGTATATATTTCGAATTTAACTCGTTGCTTTTTTCCCCCTCCTCCTCCTCCTCCTCCTCTTCTCCCCAATTTTACATGAACATATACTGTAAATGAAAGCTATTTAGCGCTTGTTGGTTTGAAAAACTGTGTATGAAGCATTGCTGATTTTTTGAGGACGTGTGTGCCATGTTTTAGTCTGCATCCACCGAAAATGACAGAGGAACAGAGAGACAGAGAGAGTTCCACATGGATTCAAAAACACCTCAGGTTATTTCACTCCAGCCAGGAGACATTCAAAGCAATTCCTCCTATGGGCGCATCATTCATATCTATTCATAAATATATTTAAAGATGAAAGTATCTTGTTTATGCTGGTTGTCCGGGTTTTTTTTTTTTGTTTTGTTTTGTTTTGTTTTTTTGTCTTTTTTTTTGATTGTCTCACAATTTCAATAAAAAAAATCGTTGTGCTGAAATCTCGCAAGCGTATATTATTATTATTATTATTATTATTATTATTATTATTGTTGTTGTTGTTGTTATCATTATTATTATTATTATCGTCACCATTATAATTATTATTATAATAATTATTATCATTATTATTATTAATAATAATATTTACTTTTTTAATTGTTGTCGGAATCATCTTATGAGAGCAACACAGCTGTAGAAATTTGTAGAGCATTTGTAATGAAGTCATCTATGGTTTTGCACACTACAGCTGCGCGCGCGCGCGCACACACACACCCTCACACACACACACACACGTGTGACAGGAGCGCCCTCTGTCGGGCACATGTTTAAGAGAAAAAAGGCCATGTTCCGCTCATGCTGGGGTGAATTTGATGAGAAAATGTTTTTTGTGTTGTGAATGTTTTCATGATTCACGTTATTAAAACTGCAGCTACAACTCCACAAAGGAACAGCGGGACATCTGCGGGTAAACTGTATTCTCAGTCACACATGTATCATGAGAGCTACAGTAGTAAATATTAATTTGTGTTTATTTTAGACTTTCATTGGCAAATGAAACAGGTCCTGCTCTTCCTGCTATGATTCTGAGTGTTCCTGTGAGGTGCAGCGGTGACACCAGCGTTAATTGTTATTTGTGTTAAACGCGCTCTGTCTCCTGCGCGCACCGCCGCCCGCCTCTATTCTGAGCGGCTCCTCCGTCACCGTCAATCAGCATTTCCTTTAGTATTGTGTACCCGGCTGTATTTTTAGAAAGAGTCGAGTAATGTCAGTATTTATAGGAAGAGCTTTCTCCGCTGCGCTCACACATCCTGCCGCGGCCGGAGCGCCTCTGTGGCCGTGGCCTACTCCCGTCGGTCCGCACTGCGCTGTGGACACAGTGTCACACCAGACGTGTTGTTACTCGCGGAGGTAGATGTAACATTATTGTGTTTATTGAGCTCAGTATATCAGCGGTTCTGAGGCTAAACAATCGGCACCAGATAAATATATCACCTCAGTAAGACAGAGTCATTTTTGTCGTCGTCTCTGAAAATCATGTTTCGTGTTGTTGCTGCACAGTCCTGGTGTTTAAAGCCTTTATCTTCAGTGTGTGTGTGTGTGTGTGTGTGTGTGTGACTGTGTAGATGTGTGTCTCGGTTTAAAGGGTTAAGCAGGGGGAGTTTAGGGCAGCAGACAGCCTTTTGTCCGGGACCCGGCGCCTGTCGCCTGCCTGCCGGCCACAGCCTCCACACCGCCCCGCTTCCTAATTAGAGAGCCCCCCTCCTCCTCCTCCTCCTCCTGTCCTCCTCCTCCCCTTCTTCTTCATTTTCTTTTCTTTCTGCAGCGATAATCACAAAACTCTCATTCTATTACGGGGGCTATTGTTGCCACTCTGTTATCTTCAATTAACAGAGAGGGCGACTCGACCTCGCACTCTGGGATAAAAAAGTATTTGTCTGAATCAATCAGTCAATGAGTGATCAATAGGCTCCTGTGGAGGCCCCGTGGATCATAACTAATGACTGGTGATGGCGTGGGGTAAAAAGGCCAAGATTATTCACAACTTTGCCCAGTGATCAGCGCAGGCCTGTGTTGTCGTCTGAGCGTTTACAGGCCAGCAGATGAAGTTACACAGTTCATGTCAACACAGCGGACAAACAGCACCTTTCCTGCTTTTTACTGCGTGAAGCCTAAACAACATTACAGGAGGCTGGCCCGCACTCTGTCTCCTCTGCTTATCTGTGGGCTGTAGGAGATACTTCAGAGTGTGTGCACTGCCTCACATCACAAACACACAAACACAAACACACACACACAGACAGAGACAGAGAGAGAGAGAGAGAATTCTACAGTCTAAAAGTTTGACATTAGTTCTTTTTTTATTTCTACTCACTCCTGTGATCAAACAGTCATGAACTCCAGTGCAGGTTAGATTCAGTGTTTTGGGTTATAATGCATATAGTTTGGTAATATGGTATTTCAGTTGTGGACAGTGACCAAGTACATTTACTTGACTACCACTTAAGCACCTATTAAACTGATACTTGTACTTTACTTGATTTCATTTTGAATTTTTTTTCTGTCCACCTCACTTCCACTAAATTGACCTGATAGCTATAATTATTATACAGATTGATATGTCCACAGAAAAATACAAATACATTGTTATTGAATAAAATAACAAAACGTGTGATCAATAGTTAACACTAGCAACAGCTTCATTAGCTACACGTGACACATCACTAACTACATAATACAATATCTTAAAATATAACAGTGGCGGCCCAGACTTTCCTGCAGAATGAAAACTTTTATTTTCTGCTGATAATACTTTTATTAGTAGCCATTGACATGTCTGTATGTAATGGAGTATTGAATACTGAGTCACTGCTCCTTTTACCTACATGAAAAACATGCGTCTTCTACTACAGATTGGGTTATTGTAGTCTAAAGTATTGATATGTAAATGATTCTAAAAATCCTGTCATTTTATTATCATATTTCATAATCAGACTAATTGAAGTGGAAACTTAGATGACTGTGTGAGTGTGACAACATTCAACATTTCATGTTCTACATTTTTGTACTGATATACAGAATGCAGTTCACATAAACCTGTTGATTTTCCTGTGATTTGTGAGCTGCATCATGAGATGAGAATGAAGTGATGTGATGGGGAGGAAAAGAACTGCAGCAGGCTCTCTCTCAGAAACCTCTCTCTGATCCCGCAGACGCTCACTGATGTTTATATATGAGGTGTGTTTTAATGTGAAGCAGCAAAGAAGCTACTATGTTAGATTAACATTATATTATATTAAAAACATCAGTTCTTTCAGCCTTAGAGTTGCAAAATAAGTCTTAACAGCATTTAGGCCATGGGCCATATACGGTATCACATTTCATAATATCGAAGTTGCAACAAACTGACTGATGTTCTCTATCTGTAGGTGAAGGGCCAGTATCTGTTCAGTATATTGGTGCAGTATATCAGTGCGATGGTGCTGGGAAGCAGCCCAGCAACCTCTATGTCCTCTACAGAGTGTGTATTGTTATGCTGCAGCTCTGCTCCCTCTGCTACTGACAGCACAGACAGCCTATTGGCTGCTCAGCTCAGGTGCAGCCATCACACTGGTCCAAAGTGGAGCGAGGGGTCCAATCACAGGCCACTTTTTCTCGGCAGGGAGGAGGAAGGAGAAAACACCCAGCCTCTAATCTCACTGCAATACTTCCACCAGCCAACATCTCACCAGTGGTGCAAAGAGTACAGAAAATCTGTACTGAAGTACGAGCACAGCTACATTACTGATACATTACTCAATTTAAAGTAAAACCACTGAAACAATACTTAAGTAAAAGTACCAAGTATTAATGCGCTATCAACAGCAGCATTCAATCAAGAAGGTTTCTGTTTCTCCTAACCTTCAGTGTGATTGAGCTCCTGCTCTGCTGTGCTCAGTGGTCCAAACCTTCTGTTTGTCTGTCCGTATGTCAGGGGTCACTGGCAACTTTGTGATCAGATGGCCTTACTGACAACAAGAATGCAAATGAAAGGTTCAGATATTAATTCTAATTGTTCTCAGTACTCAATGATGATCTTAAAAATAACTAAGTAGATTATATGATGCAGGGCGCCACTTAAGTAGGAGTAAAATTACAGACTACCTAAAAAATGACTTAATAACAGTATTTTGAGTAGTTGTAATTAATTACTTCCTTGCCTGCATCTCACACATGCACACACACATGCAAAGCGTGATTCTGATTCAGCATGCCAGCAACAAAGACAGATGTGTTAAAGGGAAACACAGATTGCTTTGAGTTAACTCCAATCGGCGGGGCAAAAGATCCATTAAAAACACCTAATAAACACGCCTGTAAACTGCACTTATAATAGAGCACAGGCAGATCATGGGCCACCAGAGCTGAACATTCTACATGTATGTGTGCTTAGAATGAAAGACGGGAACAAAGTACTGCTAACCATAAAAAATCAGATAAGATGAGTGAAGTTCACCATAAAATACTGAGTGCACAGAGTCTGTCTTTTAAAATATTCTGCTAGTGTTTAAAATCTCTGTAACAGTGACCTGTCAGTCAGATCATTGGGTAGTTTTGCGAAATCAGGCCTAACAGCACATGTGGGGGTGCAGGGGCGGTCATGAGCCCTACTTTTTGGACAGCGAGGAACATGCAGGCCTGTCGCCCCCTCCTGGACACTGAGGACGGAGGGGAGTTTCTAATGAAACAAATCCACTGCAAACCTTCCATTTTTATACTTTATTACTTAAATCAACCTTCAGTCAGTTCCTCTTGCAGACACAGGACCACTATCAAACAAACAATTTTAGTTTGTGAACTGCGACAACATAACTGACATCTGTGGACTGACACTGGGACAGAGACACATGTTTGTTGTGCAGCCAGTCCTTCACATTACTAAGGGTTCTCTTAATATAGCTATAATATTATAACTGCCAACCAACCCTCACAAGCGCCATCTCTTCCCCAAAATTTGGATAATCAACTTTCCAGGACCTCAGCTTTCTAAAAATGATTGATTTATTCAGTATCTTTGTTTACTTATTCTGTGCCAAGTCCAACAGGGGTCAAATAATGTCCCAGAATGCACTGTGCAAGGTCATGGTGCAGTTAACAGCTAATCCTATCGAAATTCATGCTTTTCTTCTATTGTTTTTACACTTACCTGTATAATAAAGGTAATGTAAAAGGTAAAGGTTCATTTATCATCATTTTACAACAGCCAGGTTGTAAACCAAACTGAGTTTAGGTCCCTGTATGTTACATAATAGAAAGAAAACAAACTGGTAAATTCTTGCAAGTGTAGAGGATGGTTTGGGGAGTCACTACTATAATATACACTAATGTAATCAAATCAGAGATATGCAGATTATTTTCAAGGTATTTTTTTGAAATTCAGTGTTATGTGTCTGTATGTTTCCAGACAGTAGCACTCAACCACATCTCAACCAGTACATCTTCCAACACAAACAGCCACTAGGTGGCACACTTACTTATTTTACAGGGATCATTTTGGAATACTGGAATGCTGTATAATGAATTTCATGGCAGCACCATGTGTTAAAGGAGAACAAACAAAAGCAAACACAACTT
The DNA here is from genome assembly GCA_903131615.1 of Diplodus sargus. Taxonomy (NCBI): domain Eukaryota; kingdom Metazoa; phylum Chordata; class Actinopteri; order Spariformes; family Sparidae; genus Diplodus; species Diplodus sargus. The sequence goes on from CAEMYA010000041.1 coordinate 1,006,814, forward strand.
ATGATCACCATCTGACTGCTGTAACATGATACTTGTGGTGTTATGACGGTTTAATCTGGAATCAAATCACTGATCTGGAATTAAACTCATGATTTCAGCTTAATAGCTCAGGAAACACACTCATTGAAAATGATGATGGAAAAAGAATGGATAGAATTATATATAAATATATTATATTTTAAAAATCACCCATATAAAATATGCTAAATGTTTGATTGATGCATTGTTATGAGAAATGAAAAGTGATTTGGAATATGATGTCAATAAGGACACACCTTTATAAAATGAAAATAATAATTGGACACACATTGGACACCAGTCTAAATCAAGAAGTGTCTGTGTCCTTTATCAGGCTCTAAGATCATCTGACGCTCCTATAGAACCCGTATGAATCACAACATTTCAAAAACAAAAAAGCTATATAAGCTAACAAACAATTGTCACATAACAACTATTATTCATTCAGATTTCACACCCAATAGATTATGAATTAATAAGAACAGATGCCAGATTTGAATCGCTGTTGCACCTGTTGCGTGCTGAAAAATAATGTTTCTCTTGGTTGTTAGAATGAAATTCATTCACAGTGACGTGCGGTTGAAAGTCCAGGAAAGAACAAGCAAATGGATCAAATTTTTTTTTTTTACGAACTACTGTTAAAAGACCTTCAGTCCATTCAGTTTGGGGCTAGATTTTGTTGTCACAGCAACCGTGTATCAACCAAGTTTCAGGGAGGAAATATTCATCTAGAGAGGAGCTTACACCTGAGCATCAAGCAGAAGAATAGGAACAACAGACAAAGTGTACAAAAAGTCAGTGGTTGGTGACTTTTACTGGCTAAAACACACTGACCAAAGAAAAGCAGGCGTCTGTTCAGCATATGAGTGTAATAGTTTGTAGTTCAGAGTTGAGTGGAAGATGATTCATTTGATCCTAAACACTGTACATCAAAGCTCTGCCAAGTCTGCTCCATTCCAAGAATGAGCAACGAGAGCCGGACTGGACTTTCCATTTCAGTGCTCAAGCCCAATAAAGCTCTTTATGAAGGGTTGAAAAGGAGGAAAAGAGCGCTTGGATAATGTGGACTAATAGATGCTAAGTGGAGCAAGGAGACACAACACTTTCAGTGAATATTAACAAACTGTTTTCAACCAAATCTGAGTCAAAAATGATGTAATCCTGTTGGAGAAAAACCTTTTCACCGAAAACATTTTCGCTTTTTCTTCACTTGACATGCTAGAGTTTTAAACCCACTGCGCAAGTGCCTTTTAGCATCCACCCTTAGTTGTTCCCGAGCATACGTAACATCTTGATTTGGAATAAATACGGCATGTGAGAGCTTTATGTAAAGAGTATGTGTCATGGTACATCCTCTTAGGAACCGCTGGTCTGGAGACAAATTACAAACTGAAACATGTCGAACGAAAAGCCGTAAATCAGAGCAAAGCCAAACACTGCAGGGCAGCTAATGAAGTGGCTGGAGAGGGCTACACTGGGCCACCTCCATCTTGTCACTCATTACTGCCAAAGGATACGGCATGGAAACGGACCCCTTTCACTATCTTAGATCAAACAGCAGCGGGTGTACACTGCTGCTCTTCAAGTCCAAATCAAAAACACAGGAGAAGCACATCCAGGCAACCTGTGTGAAAGTGAGCTCTTGATCATGGCCGAGTCCCCACGGATGTGTTTAAAGAGGACAGAAAGAGGAACTATGTGGGATCTGTACGCCTGACCCCAGAGAAATCATTTGCTCTGATGGCACTAAGAGGCCTGGCCTCCACACACTGGGCTGACATGGAGATGAACACAGGAGATTAGCAAAGACTAACAGTCGATGTCATGATGAACGGATGCTGGGGCCGAGTCAAGACGCTGAGACTAAACCCGCCAGCTCTTCTAAAAACATACAACCCCCCAACACTTGTCCAAGCTCAGACGCATGTAAAATACACCCACGCCTGCTTAGATAAACTCTCGAGCCGCTCCACAGACATGCAGTATACTCAGGCTGGAGTTTGACTGATGCTGCTTCTTCTTTAGAAACAAAGACAGTAAACAGTATTTCTGGGTGTTGTTTAGCGCTAAATGACATGTCAGCTAGTTGCAAACATGCTGATTTAGGAATTACTTTGAGAGGTTTTAGTGTGTGATGCTAAGCTGCTGCATAGCCTGTACTGAAAATTTAATAAGTCCCATGACTGTTTTGATATACTTGAAAATCCTCTAGCAACATGCACTGTAGACTATGAGACACCAAGTATCTTCATTGACAGCCAAAGTACTGACCGTCTTTTAGGTTCTGTTGTTGTTAGCAGCTGTTTAAGCAGGATGGTATTGCACAGCAGATATAGATAGGAGGTGGTAATCACAATTATTACATTCATTTGTATTCCTCAAAAACTGTATCCTAAGATTCCCTTTCAATGTGCAATGGAAGCTTAAAATGTCAGGTAGGAATGGAGTGATGTTACTCTCCTGAAGCACTTCCTTTCAAAAGATACGGAATGTCAAACTCTTGACAGTCGTCCCCGTCATGAGGTTAGGAGCCTGTCCTAGTCAGAAAGAACAATTTGTCCAAACTGAAAGCAAGTTGTGCAACCCATACTTACAAGTTTACCTAACCAAGTAGTTTTCTTGCCTAACCGAATATTTAATCTATCATTTTATTGTTTTCAATATTAAAACTCTGGTTCGACTTTTCTGTCACGACCAATGTCTCCAACTGCTCCGGGCCCGCAAGGTGGTAGCACATTGTTGATAGAAAGATGTGTGTATGGAGCAATGAGGCTTCAGTGCTGTAAAGAGCTCAAAGCTGAGCCTCATTTAAGTTTTTCCCTGTCTTTGATTCTTGTAAAACGGAGAGTGAGAGCAGCATCTGTGATCAATGGTGGACTGGGGCGAAAAACATAAAGGGCACCTCCTGCATGTGGCGGGGCACCGGGGCGCCAAAAGTTGTGATGCGTTTATGATTAAAGAGTTCCATTTTCTAGCTTGCATGGCACTCTATATGGCACTGCATCACATTTTCTCCACTTACAGGGCACACTAGAGGACACCTTGTCATGCTGTCTTGCTGAATAGATTACCTTTCCGGCATGGGCAATGCAAACCCTACTTCCTGTATATATGTGTCTGAACTGTCGCTCTTTTGAAAACTCTTTTGCACTTCACAGTTAAACACTGGACTACCAAAATTATGAATGGAAGCATGGACCAGTGTCGACTTCCATTTTTTATTTTTTCTACCTCTGATGATGTGCCAATTTCTATCAATAATGTTGAATCTCAAGAAGCCTTAAGACCAATGTGTGGGCTTCACACGTCACATGCCACATATAAACATACCTGCTTGCACCAGTGGGAACTTTGTATGCTCGGCAGCAGTAGTTTGAGTAACAATTTTAATACATGTGAAAACTTTGCTGCGAGAAATATAATCAAGAATAGTTAGGAAAAATGTGATTTAAGCCTTTTCTTTTTTTTAAGCAGAAATGTTTGTGCTGAGCAAGGAATGGTGTGGCTGTTTGGATAAAGAAGAACATGTAGCAGGCATAGAGGAGGTTCCATGTGTGGTAATCCACATGTTTGAAGAAGTCAATCACATGTTAATGTATATAAATCACATGTGAAAATGTTAATATCTTGAAGTGAAACTCTCACCAAAAAAGCAACCGAGGCTTTATTTGGGATTGAATATGAGTCAAACCTTTGTGTAAAAGCATAATTACGACGTAAGAGGCAATTTTAAGATTTACTGTAGTTTCGTTTTCGGGCAAGCTAATTTTCAATGGAGTACAGGGGCACTGGCACGCTAGCATCAAAATCTCTATTTTTAAAACACTAAGAAGGCTCCACACAACATGAAACTTTGCTCGTAGTATCACCAGGGTCTCTACACATGAACACGAGCACTGAGAACAGTTTCTGTACACACAGTTTACTAAAAAGAAGGTTTTTGAACTACTAACTGTAGGAGCTGCATCTCCAGCGCGTTGCCGTCATGGCAGCCAAAAAGTGTCAATCCCCGAGTGTGACCTAACAGGCAGGAGGTCCACCATTACTCTACTGCCTGTTGGGTCGCACTTGGGATCGACAGTTTTTGTCTGCCAGGACAGCGGGGTGCCAGAGGTGCAGCATCAACCGTGAGTCCTTCAAAAACCTTCTCTGTAGTAAACTCTGTGCCAGAACAGGATTTGGTCTTGGTCCTGGGTAGGCACTGTATGCGCGTCAGGTCATGTTGGCTACTAGCCAGAAGGCTGAAGAATGGAGGAAGAAAATGAAATGCCCATCTAATGTACTATTCATACTAAGTTTGACAACAAGTTGAGTCGTTATGTGTTTCAACTGCATAGCATGCAGATTTTGCCTACGCAAGAAATACCCCGATGCGCACTACATTGGCAACAAAATTCTCAACTTCTGAAGATATTTTACGCAAGAAATCAGCTGGCGTTTGATGGCAGATTGAAACTATGCATTTTCAGAGTTTCTGTGGGGGCAACGAGCTAGCCAGCCGGTTAACTGTCCCACTGGTTACAGACCCCTCTTACCCAAGGCCACACAAACCACTGCAGCCAACCAACAGACGACTTTAGCAACACTTCTGTCAACTGTATCATATCTATTCTGTTTAAATGCAGTGATTAAAGTTAAGCGCTGCTTTAGGTAAACGTTATAAGATAACCTGCAGAGCCAGAGACACAAATCCTCCTCCTCCAGCTCCAGCCTGGTTTCACTCTCAGTCATCTCCTCTGCTCTTTGAAACACACTGACAGTAGCTGCTGAATTCACTCTGTCAAACTTTGATTCCAAAAGTTATTTCGCGTAAATACTTTACTTAAACATCAAATGTGAACCACAAACAGCAGCTTTCACCACGTCTCTTTTACTTTTATCTCTAGTTTTCCATAAAATAATACAGGAACATACAAGTGACATTGAGTTTTCATGCAGCGGTGCTGGCACATGGGTGTGTGGAGGAAGGGGAAATGTGATTGTTCATGTGATGCAGTGAAGACATACTGCTTCAGTATACCAGTGTAGTGTGGACCATCTGCTGGTTATACCATACGAAATTGTTTTTTAGTGGGCAGGCTAGTGATTGAGTATGTAGTAGGCAGTGCATTAGTATGTGATTTTGATCCCAGCCAGTGAGTGTCTCTCAGTCAAAGACACAAAGAACGCTGTGGTCTGCTGCAACCTTTGTGTGAGCAGCAAAACACCTTCAGCCGGCAAAAATACAGCACGGAAATTACTGAAGCATCTGATTCGACAGCACAGCAAAGTGAGAGTCGTTAAAAAATGAACAGTGCTGGAAATGAGGCATCTCCTGCCATTGAAGCACTTCAGCTAAACAACAGAAAGTGGATTTCAGAGCAGGACACAGTTTTGGAGAGACGTTAGTGGACAAGAACTAAAGAAGCTTGTTGCTGGGTGTATATTGTGGAGCAGATGTTACCTCTGTAAAAGAAATAATAGGTAATATAACACGTAATGTTACTTATTACTTTTGTTACCAAGTATTAGGTAAAGTAATTTGATTACTATATACATAGCAATAAGTAACTTATCACACGTACTGAGTAAGATGCCCAATTTTGACCATGTTTTCTTTTCACATGTACGATAAAACAATCCTTTATTAGTCCCACAGCGGGGACATTTGCATTATAACAGCAGCAAAGGGGACAGCAAAAAATACAGGGCATGAATTAAATCCAGTAACAATAAATAAGTAGAATCAACAAAAACAACTACAACGTAATAATAATAATAATAATAATAATAATAATAATAATAATAATAATAGAACAATATAAACAGTATGAGTAGAAAATACTAACTCCAAAGATATGTATACATACATGGAACATTAGCATTCATGAAAACATACACCATTAAACATTTAGATCCTAAAATTACCCATCAGCATATTGAACTAGCAATGTGGAAATTCTAATCAAGAATTTCATGAAGAAAAGTCGATAGCATTTGAATGAATAGATGTGAAAATGTGAAAATGTAATGATTTAATGATAATTTAATTCATTCAAATGTGAATTAAACCCAATTCAAATGATGATAGGCATAAAAAAAAGAAAAGAAGTTCAAATTCACAATATATCAAAAGGACAAAACTCAGGAGATAAATGCTCTACACAAAAATAATCATCATGAAAGCTTTGCAATTTACAAGACAGTGGTGTAGTAATTATTTCATACATTTAAGTGACCACCCATTCAAAAAGATAGTTACATGTTTTGTCCATGACATGAAATACATCATTAAATGTCTCAAGTTTAATCATAAAGCTCTTCCGTGTGTGTTAAAAACGGTGGTTGCTAACAAGTGTCTGAATGAGACGACAGAGGTTGTCGGGGACATTAAACATCCTCACAGTGAGCACGGAGACTCATCTTCTCGTGAGTCCGTCTGTACAGGCCCACTTTAGTTACACACTATTCTAACTCTAACTTTACAACTTTTACATTGATCAATTTATAGAAAATGTATATAGTAATATATTTAGTAAGACACTTAGTGGAGGTGACGTTTAAGTCATGTGACCGTCATGTTGTCTGTTTGTAGCCTAACATTAGCTTACTACTTCTAGAGATTTAATGTACTCTTCAAAAATCACTAAGCGGCATTCATCTGTGAAGCCACAGAGCTCATTTTCAGCAACAGTCGATATTAAATTGAAGAATCCCCTTGGGTTTTTGTCTAGTGAACCAGGGCGATGCTAACGTCCATGTTAGCCTACAAAATACATCATCCTGACACCATTCTATGCTGATCCTTCTCTCGCTTCATCCATAACTGAGTTGAATGAAAAACGGAGAGGTGGGTAATTAAAGTTAGTGTAAAATGCCGACACAGCTATTTAGAAACCAAAGTACAGGGTGAACAGGATATCACGTGCAGAAACAAATGCAATATCTGTGTAACGATAACCGTTGTTACGCTTATGTTTGAAATTCATATCAATGTCCAATATTGTGCCTTTGGTGCACATGCACATGCATGGAAGGTAATGGTATTCTATATAACACAAACTGAATGCATATACGTAGTAACAATTCTGTAGATACGACTGCACGCAAGCTAAAGGTCTTTTATCTACATCATCACTGTGGGAAGTCTCCTCCTCCTACTCAATTCTTACAGGGTTTCTCTCCTCCGTGAGAACAAAGGCTGAGGACAAGGGAAAAAAGTCTTTTGAAATGCATTTTAGATGACTGCTGACAAGTCACTCACACCTAATAAAACCAGAGATATAGTGAGGTGCAGCAAGACAAATGGCTGCCCGGTTTTTACCGCCAGCAGCAGAGCAAAGCTGGCAAAGTACAGCCGAGAGGACAAAAATGAGTCTTTAAAATCCCTGTGTCCCATTTTACTTTAATGACCCCAACCAAACAATGAAAAAGAATTCAAACGGGCTCGCGTTTGTCACAAGCGCCTGTTCTTTATGAGTTTGTCACAAGCGAAGATACACTGCTGTTTTACATTTAGCTCGGAAACAATACAGTGACAAAGTTCCAACAGCAGGGGGAATTATAGGAACACCAGAACAGGAACAGGTCAGGAAAGAAACCAAAGAGACAGTGATGTGGAACTTGCATGAAAAAACGATAATGTGTTCAAGATCACTCTATTCTCACACTGATAGCATTCTTACCAACACCTGCTGATCTGAAGTGATGTACACTTCAGTCTAAGGTTCATGATTTCACTTCACTTCCAACTGGTTCCATTTCCTCCTGACTTAAGTATTTGGTTTAATAATGAAGAGTCAAATAGGAGCCAGCCATCTCTGAACTACATCTGCTATTAGAAAACCACATGAAAGGCATCAGGGAAAGTCCAAATGTATCACTTCCACATTCTGTGCACATGGCAAAGCCATTTCTTCACAGAGGCACAACTAAAGCACAGACTGAATGCTGCTGTACTGATGATATTGGAAGGTGGAAGACGGCGACAAGGGATTTCAGAGGTTCCATCATGGGAGGTCTGAGCAACAACTTCCACTGTGCTGGGCTCAGGCCTGTGAAGTTGGCAGGATAACCAGGTCCCATGTCTGCTGTGTCACATGTTCTGGGATCAGAGGAACCGGAGGAGCTGGAGTGTGTGAGTGTAAGTAAAACTATGGGTTTGACCAGATCTTGAACTGAGCAGCACATGATGCCTACATACCGCCGGCCAGCCAGCTTCTAAAGTCTAACTGAAATCAGCAATTGACCCTGACACTAATATCATCAAGCTGCGCTCTGAATTAAATGGTCACAGTGCAAACATGGCGTTCATTTCAAAGACTTTAGGGGCTTACCACTGAAAAACAAAGGGCATGACACTGTTTAAATACGAGCACTGGGGAACTAGTCAGACGCCAGAGGTGGAGCAGAGAGAGAGGCCAGATAAACAGGAGCAGTTTTATAGAAGCTGTAACCCTGCTGTCTGCTTTTGGACAAATTTAATATGGCTACTCGCTACAAAAAAACACTTTATTTAAATCAATTCAGGGATTAGAAAAAAAAACATCCCAGTTTATTGTTAGCTATAAAATACCAACCTACAAATCTTAAACTGAGCCTTTTTTGGATCAGACTGCTGCAACAAGGGATCAGTATCATACATGAGTAGCTGACTCATTCATCACCTTACAATCTGTCATGACAATCTGTTCACACACAAACAGTGAGGATGCTAATATCATTCTCAGTATATTTACATATATACATATATTTATGTATACATATCACATCTGAACAGGCTGAGGAGTATTTTCAAAGCTTATAAAATCTTAATAACTCTTCACTGTTCACTGCCAACAATCTGGAGCTGCAAAGCATCATTCAGTGTTAAAATGTATTGTTTTGTACCAATACAAAACAATACAAACAATACCATTTTGACCAGTATATGTATAATAAATGTAGAACCTATAGTTTCAGCTGTGGCATTAAAAAGATGAGGTAAAATGCTCTTTAAATATGCAGGATCCCTTATTATTAATCATTTTTCAGAATCTGATGGTGAGCAGAGTGACACTTTGTGCAAGAAGTGATTCAACTAAGGGAGGGGAGCTTTGGATTCAGTACCTTTATGCGTCTTTAAAAAAAAATTTTTTTTAAATGTCATACTTAATAGAGTTTTGTGTATTATCAAATAATTTGTTCGTTGATGGTGTCCTGGTGGTTGGTGCTTTTTTTAAAGAATATTCCAGGGTCACATTTAAAGATTCTGACAATATCAGAATCAACCATAACCCTTATTTATCTGAAAACAACAAATGATCATTTGAGTCTGGATTCAAAAAATAAAATACAAAAACAAAGGTTAGATGACTAAATCGCATCCAAGTGACACTGAGGGCAAAAATGATTATTTCTAATGGTTGTGGGACATATTTACAAAATTATGAAGTCGTCGTTTCAAACTTTTTACATCCAAATAACCTAACCTTAACCTAACCCTAACCCATTTCTAAAAATAGCTTGCTTGCTGTAAGTGCAGATGTGCAGAATTCATGTTTTGGATTGCGGACACACTATATGTAGGAAATCCATTTGTACTAGTGATTGCTGAACTATCTGCAAATGGAATTGTGTAGTGACTGCAGTCTGCAGTAGCTGCATCAGTTCTCACATGCAACAGTGTTTGAGAAAGTGTGGCAGTGTGTCTGTGGCTGTTGATGGGAAGTGGGAGGACGTTGACTCAGTGTGAGTTAGCTCTCCCTCACTGTTTGCTCTGAGCTGTAGGGTAACTGCCCTGCGGTGAATACTCACACTTATTAATGATGTGTATGTAAGCAGAGCTGATCTGTGCCAACACTGACGACCAAGAGTTTGAATTTCTTCAACATCGTTTCAGTAGATTTAATGTCTTTATGACGGAGGACTCTGTGCAGGTCATAAACAATAAACATATTTTCAAAATGTTCGAGAAAGCAACCACTAAGTGTTGACTATTTGTAATATGATTGATTCTACCAAGTAAACGGAGGGGTTTTCACATAGCTGCCACTTGAGGCATAAATGCTTAGTTTGAGAACTCCCCCATGCTTCAGGAGGAAACACCAAGCCAACTTCCAAATGTGTCAAACCAGCGTTTGTGACTACATTTAAATGCCTTTGCGGAAACTCAACCTGCCACTCCATTAATTGGCCACAAAGGATTTGAGGCTCGATCTAATGTGACCACACAGCTTAATCCTTCTGGGTAATGAAGGACTCGACATATTCAAAACAACACTCGAACATATCATGTGAAGCTAAAGTCCAAACAAATAAAAGTAATAAAAAACAAAAAGCAATAAAAAGCACATAAGGTGGTGAGTTTCCTAAAAGTCAATGCCTTTTCCAGTTGAACTGAATCACCCTTTTCAGGAATGTCTGGGTTGCTGGTCTGCTAAAAAGTTTCTTATAATTACATTCAAACATTCCAATTTCTATGAATGCAAAGTTTGGAAACCGCAATGTGCATGTAAGACCCCTTTTAGAAGAATCTCATTTTCAAATAAGTGAGCAAACAATGAAAGTCAACTGGAGAGTTGAACTTTTGGCTCTAACGTTAACTCAATTAGCCAGACTACAGTTGAAATCTGCTGACGACAGTTGTCATATGAGCTAAGAAAATGAGCGGCTACCAGTTAGAAATGCAAAGCCTACTTTTGACAAGCTGTTTCTGAAATCAAGGACCCAATCTCTCAAAAAATTTTCAAGAATTTCGAGCCCTAAATCTTTCACAGTTTTAATTGTAAACTGCAGATGTTAAGTACACGAATGGAAAGCTTGATATGCAAATGGGGTGGGGCTGAAAAATAATTTAATCTGATTTTCACTCATGTGCGTAATTTTCCAATATTTTTACCGAATCGTTTACTGGTCCTGCAGAAACATTCATTAATCTGTGCCTGACTCATCTAACTCCTGGCTAATGTGTGTTGAGTCAGGGCATGACTAACTGACACGCGCCTATCTAGCTTCAAAGCTAGAGAAGTTTCATTAGCTAAGCTGTGAGTGAGGCGAATGAATCAGTTTGACCATAAAATCATTTCTGTGTATTAGTGTTACATGTGCAACTTTGACCACAGCCAGAATACTTTACATCAGCTATAAGCTAGCAGGCAACAGCTAGCTTGTGAGACTCCGGCTCCTGTCTGTTATCATATAGTTTGTTTTGTTTTTTTCTCCCTATCTCTCCACTGTATGTTCATAGAGTAAAGTACATTTAAAGTAAAGTGCATTTCCCCTCCATTCAGTAGTTTAAAAAATAAAACAATCTCCAAAAATTCAATAAGAGGGCTAATCAATCAATGTTTTGTTTTGTTTTTTATTCATAAATATCTTACAGTTCTAATTCATTCTCATAGGTTAGTTATGGTCTTAAACATGAAGTATAACATGTCATGTTTGTTCATGGATAGTTAATGTTAGCCTGGCATTTTCTTTATTCAGTGGTACTGTTTGTTATCAAGAATTAGTTTGACATCAGTCAGCACTATATTTTTAATGTTTCCATTCAATTGCCCGATTTGTGGCCTTCGCTTACATTTGGTCAGTCAGTGTGGCCATCTGAAAAAAGAAATGTTGCTGAGCCCTGCTCGAGAAACTCTGGGCATTTCCTCCAGAGCTCCCCAAGTCGCAGCAGCTGTCTGCCAGCGTCTGTCCCACCAGCACAATTAACCTCACAGCATGCCACATTATTTGTTAAATATTTGTATTAAAACTTCTCCAAAAGGCCAACACCACCAACAAGGCTGAGAGGTCAAGATCAGGGACAGGAATTAGCTGAGGTGAAGCCTAGCAGACAGCTTGTGGCTGTTTGTCACTCGCGGCAGCCACATTATGTGTAACTTTAACCTGCTGTAAGCAAGATTTTTCAATTGATATAAGTGTTGAGCAGCTCTCTATTCCACCAGTAATCACAGAGTAGTAATCACCCATGTCTCTCCTCCTGCTGCTCATGCAGGAAAAGAGAGAAGACATTTTCTGGTATCCCTGCCCACTTTATCCAATCAGATAGAGGCAGACAGAGAACTCCATAAAGAGGCGGTCCTGTCTGCTTGTGAATATGTAAAGAGCAGCATCCTCCTGTTTGTCTGGTGATTACTGCTGATCGTCATGTGATGACATAGAGAGTAGGGAGAGTAGGGATTCTGCTAACTGCAAAATAGGGCAATACTTATCAATTTAAGACACTGGCATATTATCCATTATTACCTAATTAAGTTGTTATGATGAATGTGTTGGTCAATAATCCCATTTAGCTCTGTTTTTGGCTTCCACCAAATCCTGAGGGAAATATCTGGCCGTTTAGCTGCTGAATACAAGCTAGCAGCTACCTCTGTTTGTCTGCTGCTCAGTGGCGTGCACAGACTTTTTGAAGGGCAGGGGCGAAAAGAAGGGCACTTCAGCGCGTGTTTTGGCTCCCAAGAGGGCAGTTTATCATGTTTTAACCAGCCAAGGGGGGCAGTTTAGTGTGCTTTGCCAACCAAGAGGGCACTTTGGCACACTTTTTTGGCTCCCAAGAGGGCACTCGCGTTTTGGCTTGTTTTTCAACAATTGGGCCACGAGGGGGGCGACTGCCCACCCTTTGTGCACATTACTGCTGCTGCTTGATGGTGGAAAGAAACTGCAGAGGATTATAAATGTGGATTGTTTTTATTGCTGAAAACAGATAGGACTAAGACTGAACCAAAACAAAATAAACTTGTGGAGCATAAAACCAAAACAATTAGCTAAAAATGGGTAAAGTGCTCAGAGCTGTGGGGAACTGAAGATTTGGGTCTTGTTTTCCATGGATTTGTCACTTTTGATATCTTTCACTGTAAACATTGTAACTTGATCCAATACACATCTATAGAAATGAATAATTCATGCTGCTAAAAGAGCACTCTGTAGTTTTGGGTGAGACATTTTAATCAGAAGGGAAAGATCTTCAGGAATGACTTTTGCTGCCTCATCAAACTAAATAAACAAACTCTCTTTGTTTTCATGACTGAATAAACTGAATCAACAACACACACACACACAGACAACAGGATTTCAAACTGTTTCATTTTGTTTATGTGTGGCGGACCCTGCCACCTTTTTTAGCTTCAAACAGTGTTCTGGGACCTTATTTTCCTCTGAGAACAGCTTCTCTATTCACTGATGGAAAACATACATAGAGTTTCTATTAGTACTCACTAATATTGTAAACATTAAAATTCTGAGTTTGAATTTCTTCTACAAAACTACATAGAATCCCTTTAAAGGTTTCTGACATGCACACATACACATGGAAGTAGCTGGTGCTCCTGAATTTAGGAATCTCCATCTTTAGATATTTAGAATTCAAGAAAGATGGCACGATCATGGAGATATTATGTTCAAATACTCACATGATGTTCAGGACAACTCCATGGTAATATGTGCTAAAGCATGCGTATGCAATGTATTGGACATCAGCCATGAAAAAAACATTACACTGGAGGCCTGAGGAGGGGGCCGAGACAGAATTCTCCACCTTGCCGGTGACGCAGCGCAGCCACTTAAAGCTCAACATTGGCCAGTGGTGAAAATGGCCAATCAGTGATTAGAAATGAAGCAGTGTGGAGAATGGGGTTGGGGGAGGGGACTGACACTGTATCCAGCTAACGGGAAAGAGCCTCTGCCTCCACCATTTTGACTGTAAAAGAAACAACGAGGTCCAGAACAGACCGAGTAACAAATGTGGTGTTGTGCATTAGCCAGACTCGCCTTCCCCACCTCCTGCCAATTATACAGGAAAATGTTTTGCCAGGGAGAGAAAGGGCCAGACTCCCACCGCTGTAGATCCAACGTTCTCTGAGGCATGTCACAGATGTGTGGCCTAGAAGCACTGATAAACACACAAGATGATGAAAATAATTTACAACATTAATAACCAGACAAAATCAGAATGCAGGAGTAGCAAAACAATGTACATATGAATGTCTGATTATTCATTCAGATATGTGTGAGACTCACAATTTGAAAATAATCTGATCTCAATGCCCTAAAGCAGGAAAATGACCTGGTTTCCAGCTCTGATAATAACAACAACAGCATAGCAACATCACTGAATAAATCAAATACGTTAAGGATCAAATATGTGTCCAATAGGTTCCTTCAGAGATAGTATGTGTATAATATCATTTGACTGCAAACATCAGTTCTGATTAGGGTCCAGTATTGTCAGATTTAGTGCTGTGGCATCTTGTGCACTTTGATCCACTACTAATAAAATACCAGAATTGCATATATATATATATATATATACATATATGTTTGAAAAACATTTAGCTTTGATGAATAAAAGTGTTAAATAAACGGGAGGTGTCTGGCTTTCTTGCATGTCATTGCTGTCCCTTCACAACAACGTCAGTAAACGACAACAGCCTTGTTCTCAGCTGTGTGAGTTTGTTTTTCTGACGAAAATCAAATGAGTTTTTAAATAGTTTAGTTAGATTCTGGACCAGGTGAGTCCTCTCAGTCCATAAAGGATGACAGCTCATTTGAAAATGTATTTATTTTCACAGGCTGGTGGCGATTTGTACTGTGCAAGCGCATGCTATTAACATGAGAGAGAAAAACACATTATATAGTATCAAAATAAAACAGAATGTCAGGATTTCGTAGATGACACATTGATGGAATGTTATTTGGAAATAGAGTTACAGAGTCTAAAACACGGAGACTGGGTGGAGTCTGGTGGATACTGGTGTTAGTCTCCCTTACCAGTGATCACCAAATGTAAGTCATATTTCCCAGTCCAACCCTGGTGTCAGGCTGACTTCTGCTGTAACCTCCTCCTGCTGGGACCACGTGACATGGGAGTGTGTGGAGGTTCAATTCCCCCCATGGACCTCAGCTCAATTCTGCTGCTATAAAAAAATTCTAAGGTTTTGATTGCAGCAGATGCTGGCAGAGGTGCTGCATGGGTCTGGCACAGTGTGGAGAGGAGACTGAAGGAGCACAGAGGTCAGGCTGAGCTGAGAGCAGAGCAGGAGGTAAGAACGCACAGAGGACAGTCACACTGGTACTAAACTACACTCTTTTCTTAATCAGGGTGCTTTCTTCAGTTGGGATTGAAAGTGGGTTTTTTTCTGAGGAGTCACTCAAAAGTAGAAAATAAGAATAGTCAGGTTGTTCAAATTAAGCATGAAACGGAGTTTTTCTGATTCACTGCTGCACGCAAAGACACATTTCTGCAGCTCTTGTAACCTGAATTCACCTGCAGTAATCCAACAGGCTGTGGCCTTATGGCCGCGCTCTTCTGGTGTGAACGCTATGTGAATACATTTAAATGCATCAGTAATGATCCGACACTTTCTGTGTTAGAGCTGGCCGATCTAAGGCCCCCAGCTCTCCCTGACGTGTGGACCACACTTTACAGGCTCTCAATCATTTCAGACGTTTGTATAATTGCGTTCTGGCTAATTAGACTGATTGTGTAATTGGCTCTGGCGGAGAGAGGGCATATACTGAGAAAACTCCATCCACCTCACGGTGAAGGTGTTCACAGTCTCTGTGCGCTCCCTCACAGCTAATAGTTCAATCAACAAGTACATTCACTGTGCGACGTGAACATATTCAATTAACAGGGTAGAAATGACTGATGTATCCACTTTAGATGGGAGTAAATTAGGCAGAGGATGTGATGTTTACAGTGCGAGTGCGCCCGGGTGAGAAAGTGTTTGTCGTTAATGGTCGGAGGCTGGAAGATGAAGCGCCCGGCGGCAGCTCGGGCTGCACCTCCCAGCAGTGTGGAGAGAGTCGGGGCTGAGCGTCTGTCAGCAGCGCTATCAGGCTGCGCGGAAAGTCAGCGGAGCAGAGCTGCAAACACACACACAGCCCAGTGACGGGCGGCCGCCGCTCATTCGCTCATGTCACCAATAGATATATAAGTCACGCTGGCATCTGATTTATAGACGCGCTGTGGACGTACGCGTCATTTACCGCAAAACCACATGCGCATATTTCACCTGCAAACACAGCGAGGCCTGCAGGGCTGCAGAGTGATGGCTGCCGGCGGGTTAATACCACACACACACACACACACACACACACACACACACACACGCAACGTGCCAGAGCATGACATGTTTAATGTAAATATTGTCTTGGTATTACCGTCAGCTGGTTCTGCACACTGCCTGACTGAAGGATCATTAGACGCATGAATTGATTTGAGCTGTTTTTAGTTTATTTATTCAATTATTTATTTATTCGTATATTTAATTAATTATTCTGCACTTCATTACCCACCAGTGGTCCACAAGTAAAGCTACTCTCACAGCAGTTATGATCCTACACACACCTGCAGGTAGAAAACGGAGAAAAACTTTCAACTCCGTGACGATCCTTCAGAGTGTCTTTTTTAAAATCCCCAGCAGAAATATATCAACTTAAACACCAATAATGGATCAAAGTAAAACGTTTAATTGTCATAAATAATCCAGGATCATCAATATTCAAGATTGTCACGGTGTTGAAAAGTGGCGAGGACACAAGAGCTCATATGAAAAAAATAATAAAATAAAATACATGGTCTCAGATCATCAGGGAGGGGAGCCTCAGCCTGCGGTCAGAGTGTAGCACATTCTGCTGCTTGGTACGACGTGCAGCGTCCCCACAATAAATGACAATTATGTTTGCACCACCTACACGTCCCACATTATTAGTAACATGGTAATAATAATGTGCAGACATGCCAAATAAACACTCTGTAGGCCACTGTGTGAGGGGTGAGGAGGAAAAGTTTCAATCGAACTTTCAAAGCGGGGAGCTGACCGACGCACAGCTCGGTGTCTCTGCACCTTTTTCTTTCCAAGGTCGACCAAGCGTCAATATTTCTGTCGCGATGAGTGAAACTGACAGACATGTTGTCCCCTCTGCTCGGTGTGTTGTGGTGTGTGGCTGGACTAAGGCAGACTGTACCTATGACGGATAACACAATGTGTCTGAGATTTTGTTTTAAAATGTAGACTTTTATTTACTATGTCATATTAACAGATATTGAAATGCAGTGGTGGTCAGAGGTTACAGTTAGTTTGGCGGGTCACAGAGCTCTGTGTGCTGCTGATTCCTGGAAGAAGTATCCGGGGCCAGTTCTTGGGCTGATGGTCGCTGAGGGCCGATCATGATACCTCGAGGCGAGGAATAAACTCCTTGAGCGAAGTTATTCTATTGAGCTCAAATATTTATCTGTCAGTGTTAATTGCTGTAGATGATTTTGCATTATATCCACATCTTTTCCATCAGCGGGCAGCCTGTCTGCATCAGTCCAGGTGAATGGAGGGCTTCCTGAGCTGCGGTCCAGCCTGCTGGTGTGAGGATGGTTCACACCTCAGCGCCCTCATGTCGACAAGTTCGTCAAAGTCTTGTTCCCGTTGGCAAGATGATATAGAAAACTGTTACACTGCAAATGGATTACAACCGTGCGTGTTGGCTGCGTGTGAGAGGGATAGTAAATGTATGTGGTGGTGGTTGTTGCTGTCCATTGACTGGATGTTACCGATGCTCAGAGGAAGCACAGTCCGCCCAGAAGGCACTGCTCCCCGGTTGCAGCGTCAGGGCCAGTCCGGTGAGAGACGCAGGGGGACAAATCTCTCTCTCCCTGCTGCCTTCACACATCCAGGGGGCTGAGCAACTGTGCGTGCAACGTAGCAGTGTGTGTGTGTGTGTGTGTGTGTGTGTGTGTGTGATTCCAAGAAAACACCCCACTGAGTTCCCCCCTCAGAGCTCAGAGTACGCGCTGCACAGGCGCAGAACGCAGCTCGGTGCCGGGGAAGCTGAAGGGCACTAGGGCAGCCGAACCGACCGACACACTGACACTCTGCAGCGGACAGCCGCGGCTGCAGCCTCCACAGTCCCGCTGCACAAGAGGCGTTTTTGAAAAGCACGTGCGGCCGCTGTGGGCAGGAAACACCCCGCTGTTTACAGGCTGGAGCTGAGCTGCGGTGCGCAGGGATGGATTTAAGCAGATGATAGCTGAATGCATGAGGTACAGTGGAGACGCGTCCGTGCTGCTGATTAGCTGCAGTGTAAATTGATAATCTGCCGATGATCTGCTTGCCTGTAAGCAGCGCTGTCTGTTTCAGGCCGGTGTGTTAGGGAGACTGTGTGAGAGGACAGGAGGGCTTTAAAACACGGTGTCATCCTCCGCGCCGCGATAATTACACTAGTAAACTCCCCCGGCACGACGAGCTGACTGTGACAGTTATGGGCAGAGAGACGGTGGAGGGAGAGAGGTGCAGCACAGACCACAGAACGCTGAAGCTGTCCGGCTGTTACTGAATTATTAATACTTACATGTTGTCTTTGATATTTTTAGAAAAGTGTTTGTTGTTGTTATGTAATGACATCATAATTAATTCATGCAAAATACTGATGTAATTTACAGGCTGTCTTTTATTATTATAACCTGAGGTTTTATTCTACAGAAGGCTATAATATAAGGCGCTATAATCTATAATTATACTTTTACAACAATTGACAGATTGTTATTAAATAACAGATTATTGTCAACGCTGTATTGTTCGTCTTATTATTATTATTATTGTTATAATTATACATAATTAAAATAGTATTATTTCATCTGGTCGCTGTAATATTGGCCCATAGTTGGCAGGTGTTAGCAGATGCTAATTTAAATGTAATACAATAATGGCGTGCATATTCTGAACACGATTTTATTTTATTTTTTTCTTTTCTAAATGAATGTGTTAATATTATATTTAAATCTGAAAGATGGTGGAAGAGTTGACCGTGTTCGTTCCTTAATGACCCTCCAGGAGCCCGGCGGCCCGCTGGGTGCTCTCACCTGTGTGGAGCAGGGCTGCAGGGCCTGGATGGGCACTGGGTCCCTGTGGGAGTGTCTGTGCCACTGGCAGCGCATTTCATTTATTTACCTGCTTATTTATTTTGTGAAAAATCTACTGTAATTCTAATATTGGATCGTCCTAATATGATTTTTTCAAAAGGAGTTTCTCTTTGAGAGGCGAATTCGCAGTGAAGTCAAGCTGAATACCGTCAGAGCAGTTAATCAAAGACAAATGGAAGATTTACTTTTTAAGCCTACGAGATTTATTTACGTATTCCTCATCTGATATTGTTTACTGA
Source organism: Diplodus sargus (assembly GCA_903131615.1). Classification (NCBI taxonomy): domain Eukaryota; kingdom Metazoa; phylum Chordata; class Actinopteri; order Spariformes; family Sparidae; genus Diplodus; species Diplodus sargus. The sequence continues at coordinate 1,025,948 of CAEMYA010000041.1, forward strand.
AAAGCCTTCCGTGTTGATGCTCGGGCCTTATTGTATCAGAGCCTCAGACACAAAATGGCGGCTGATTGAAATGTATTACAACACGTCCCGCAGGTCCATCTCATAGGCAACACACGCAACTCCTGTATTTATTTTATTTTTTTTCTGAGCTTTTCAGGTGGTTTTCTAAACTCTTGTCAACGTGGAAATGCTCAAACTTGTCCTCTCCATGTTTCCAGACTTTCCACATCTGCATAGGAAAATGACTAACATTGTTTACTGCTGCTGCACAGGCATGACCTCTTCTACTTGAAGTGAATTGTAATGTTTTACAAGCACATTCATTGAAGCAAGAAGCATTTCTTACAGGACAAACAGCAGGGCACAAACCAGACTCCCTCGAGGATTTTACACATTTTAAATGTTATAGCTACTCAGAATAACACAAGTGATGCTTTATTTGGCACGTAACCTGCATTTTCATTTATTTACTTATTTTTACTGGTGTTGACAGGTATGAAAATGGCACGGCGTGTGTAGGAATCCGTGCCCTGAATAGTTTTCAGATTGAGCGTCTGGAGTATCAGAAACAGAAACAGGCTTCTGGCTTGTGCTGCTCAGTTAAACAGGACCAGTGGAAGGCCCAGTTTCACACTGTAAAAA
>CAEMYA010000041.1:1026618-1042673 GCA_903131615.1 Diplodus sargus
AAAAAGCTCTGTGGCCACTTCCCTGTCAGGCCTTATCTTTATTAGCTTTCACAAACGTCTCCACCAGTTTACTCTGGATGCCGCCTTCCACTTTCATGGCTGAGAGAGTGGCCGCTCTGTGTTTACAGGCCTCAGGAATGAACAGCACGAGGCTGTGAGGGGCAGGGAAAGAGAAAGCAACAGGTTTTACATTGATGCACAGTACTGTGGGTAGTTTTTTTTGCCTAATTTCTTTAGCGAGATTTGGAGTTAAGATAATTGAGAATATTATAAGGTTAGAGAAGAGTGATAAGAACCTATGGTCAGTGTGAAATACAGTAGCTGAAACATGATCTGAAAGACAAATTATAGATGGAATATGACATGTGACTGGCAGAGGCGTTGAAATGTTTTTTGAACGTGTGCAGGAAAATAGCATTTTTAATCAAGAAAATGTGTTTGGAGCAGAAATAACTGGTTTCAGTTGTTCCATCCTCACAATAGCACTGGGAAAACACAGTGTCTCGAGCTGGATGAGCCCGTTGAGAATCTGAGGCAGACGTGAAGCTCAGAGCAGCAGCAGCAGCAGCAGGATGAGACACAGACACGGATGGGGGGTTATTAAGCAGTGTGAATGACAATCCGCAGAGGTTCTGTTGGTGTGACAGACAGACAGGGGGACATATGACCGTCAGCATAATGACACAGATTAAAACATTGTCCATTCTTTCTCATAGTATAACAGTGTCGCTGGATTTTTCATTGTTTCTTTAAAAATAAAAAAAATCCCATCATGTAGTTGAATTTTAATCCCTGCCCCGCATGTTTTATTATTGAATTCAAATTTGCCCTTCAGGGGCTTCAGTTTTATAATGTGTTGCAGTACTTCAGATGCATTCTCATACCAACCTGCACTCTTGGTTGCATTTTTTTCTCCCGCTATGATCACAGGATGTCAGTTTGATTTGCTGCTCAGGCTTTGATCCAGACTGTCTTCCACAAATCTGAAATAAAACCTGTCTTTTGACTTGCTAACTATCTGTCATGGAGCTGAACAGCTTTAAGTCTGCATGGGCTAAGGTTCACACGAGACGATTATTAGGCGCTGGACTTCTCTGCACGCTGGATGAGACGTTACAGCACAGTGAGATTCAGGCAGGATTCTGTGACCTCTTCATGCCTAAAAGAGGGAGATGAGTTCAAAAATGCTCAACGGATGTGTGAAGTTTGCCCCACTGCATTATGGGAAACAAAGCTGTCCATGATGAAACAGCTTCAGACTAAAGCTGGGCTTTGTTGATGCTGGATGACTTAATATGTAATGATGTTATCCCAAAGGACAAATGGATGCAGACTTTAAGTTAAATCTAAATGGTAGTTTTGTATTGTGAATGCTTCTATTTTCTCAGTGCTGATCTGGAACTGATTTTGTATTGCCTTTTTTTCTTCTTCTTTTTTTTCTTCTACATATATCAAATCTAGCTGAAATCAGTTTGGTCATTTTGTTATGTGCATATTTTTATTCCATTCATGTTGAATCCAACTTTAAAAAATGATAGCATAGTGTGTAGTGAGGAGAGTGGGGGACACATATTGTAAACGGCAATGATGAGGCACCTTGGCTCATCCCATCCAATCCAAATGAATTACCTTGCCTTAACTGAGGAAATACAGTGTTAAATTATAAACATATGGTGACACAGTTGAACATTGAAAAAATTATTTGCTGGATTTTTTTATGTCCATATTTGGCATTCAGAGTATTTTTAATTCTTGATCTTGGCTTATTAATGCAATTCAAATATGACTTTTCATATTAGAACACCTGAACAGCAGATATTTAATGAGCAAGACTATGAGTATTCATTTCAGGGAGGGTAGGGATTTTCTACAGTACAATTAAACATTTGCTCTGTTAATTTCAGTTTACATTTAAAATATTTTCAAATTGTGTGAGATGATAGCCATTTTACCTCCGCACTACATTCATTTACACGACACAATCTGAAAAATTCCTGGTAGGGAAAAAGGCCACATCATCTGCCGGTTTCTAGATTTATTATTAGTGAGAAGGAGGGAAATGTGCTGAGACAATAATACAAATTAACCAACAGTTTAAATTCAAATGTTGAGGGTAATATCAGAGGTATGTAAATAAACAGTAGTTAGGACTACAGATCCACCTAGTGAAATGGGACTGGAAAGAATATTAAATTATGTCAGCTATCTAAAATACACACACTAAATATAGAGTAATGATCTAAATAAAACACAGGTCAACACCATAATCCATTTTAACATTGTCGATCATGCTTCTGATGAGAAGTTTTCTTTTTTACAGTCAACATTTTAAAACATTTACATAATTGATTAATAATTAATTTTAAAAAATTGGGTCTTTTCCCAATAAAATTAATGCAAATTCATGTTGAATTTTTCAATTTAGAGGTTAACAGTTCATGCTCACCCTTCTGGTACAAAGCTAATAGCATCTCATACAGCAACAACATAGTGTGGTGAACAGAGATTGCACATACATGTAGTGGCTCACTGAAAATGTGTATTTAAGCAGAACTTGATGGCAGTGCGGTGACCAAAATTGCAGTTCTACACTCACTATGATAGTATAGTTTAAGTGTCAGATGCAGGTCTGATGTACAGTTTACATGTTTCTCTCTCCGCTTTCAACAGCTTCTCACTGATAAGTCTGACAGCTGAGTATTTTCTCATCCTGCAGAGATGCTGCAGGAGAAGGTTTCAGCTGTGACGGATGAGTGTATGAGCGGCAGGGAGACGGATCTCCTTCCAGACCAGTCACGACTGGGCCTGTCCACAGCTCCCACTATTCCCAACTCCAGTGAGCCAGACCAGGTACACACAGAGAGCACGCGGCAGGAACACACACTTGCTTCTCATGGATGCTGTTTGACTCTCAAAATGAGGACGGGTTATTATCTGAACTGGTACAACTTAAATAAAATGGAATGGGACTTCTCATTAATTCTACTTTGATGAATGAAGTGCAATTGAATGAAGTGTCACAACAAATTAACTACTTCAATTGATAAAATAGAGTAAAAATCTAGAAAGTATTTTTAATCAGGCATTTACACTAGATGATTTTACATGTAGCTCTGTAGCGTGTTCACATGCAGATATTTTCTACACACGTTTTCTTGATGACCTTTTTCTAGATTACGGTGATGAGATGGTTGTGTGTGTGTGTGCATGTGTGTTTAGTGTTACAGTGACATCCGCTCTCTTTCAGAACATTGAGAACATCAAAGTGGTTCTTCATGAGAGCGAGCTGTGGAAGAAGTTCCATGAGGCCAGCACAGAGATGATCATTACCAAAGCAGGCAGGTCAGTAAAGCAGTGAACTCAGCACCTATCAGTCAGAGAACAGTCCAGTTACTTTTAAGTTAATAATAATTCAATCGGTCGTAATGGCACCATTCTAAATGAGAAAATCTCTCTAAAAATAGCACTTGAGTAATTATATTTAGTTACCTTCCACAGCTGTTTAAAATGAATCATTAAAATCCCTCCGGTCTAAAATATGTTTTTCTTCACGTTCCTACAGTTGAGTGTTTTGGTGTCACAGTGCAGATCAATGTATATGCAGAGTTTGACTCTAGAAGGCTTTTTTTAAACACATCTATTGAAAGTCTAAATGTTCTCTGTGCTCACTGAAAATCTGAGTTCGGAGGCGGACTTCTGAGCATTTTTTGTGAAATCACAAATAGTTTAGAAGACAATCATGGTCCAAAATTTGACATAACCGCGTGTGACAATGAAGCCTGCAGTGCACAAAAGTGAGTTCAAAGGGTGAAAAGAAAAAAATGACACATTCATGTTTTATGGAATTTTAAATAAGTGAGAAGGATCAGGTTAACATTTTAAGGATTTTAGTTTGGTAATCATACTTTTAATGCATAAACCATGTGAGAAACACATTAAAGGATAAGTTCACTCAAAGATGAAAATGTACACATTATCTCCTCCCCCCATGCTAATGAAAAGTGGGATGAAGTTTTGCAGTTCACAGCTCTGGAGCATTCTTCTAAACAACTGAAATAGAGGACTTTAAAAAAAAAGTTTTAAAACAACGAAAAAAAGGACTTCAATCTATATACATGACCAGAACTTTACATTTTTTCACCGAACCTATTATACATGTTCCCTGACACCTCCAACCTTTGTTGTAAATGTAAGATACACAAAGGTACATTTGTCCACTGGTTTTGGTCATGTGACCGCATCCAGACTTTCTGGAAGGGGGTTCACTCTGTAATCCAGGAGGTCACTGGTAAACAATTTTTGTTGACTCCCTCTTTTTATCTACTTAACCATGCTCCAGACAATTTCTCGGACATGGATACCAAATCTTTGTTGATAATTTTTTTGTTTTTGGCTAAAAAATGTATATTGCTGAGGTGGTCAACTCACCAGATCCCTACAGTCGACACGTGGATATCACAGATTTCTGCTCTCTATGACCTTAATCACAAATCGGTTAAGTTTTGGAGGATCTGGGAACCATTGCATTCCTTTTTACAGAAGCTATAACTCACCATCTGTCATTGGAAGATGAGGACTGTCTGCCCTTTCATTTATTTCACGTATGTGCTCTTTGTTTACCTGTCTCTCATCATCTTTTTACTATTTTATGTATATGTGGAAATATACAGCGCATCGCTCACTGTTTGGGGATGGGACTCTTTTGTTGTGATTTGTAATTTTTCTAATGTTTGTGCTTATAAAAATGAAAAACCAATAAAAAGAGTTTTAAAAAACAAAACAACGGAAAAAAACAAAACACAAAATGGCTCTATAGAGCTTGGAGCCCCGAGATCTCAGAATGATTTGAGTCACAGTCAAGCCTGTGCCCCTACTTCAGATCTGGTGCATGTTAATGAGGCTTTCAGACCAAATGTGACAACGGCTCTGCTGCGCTCTGAAACCTATTCATTCTAATGGCTGGCACCGCGCCATGGTGTTTTTTTTGCTGCAATGAACAGCTACAGTGAAGATTTCCACCTAATACATGGGGGTGTAAATAACATCTTCTTGGGTTTCCAGAGCCAGTTTCATTTTTAAATTATATTTTCTATTTTATAATGTTTTGAAACAAGTCCCCATCTCCTTCAGTTGTTTAGATGAATACTGCAGTGCTGTTGTAGAAATGTTTCACTTGGCCTGACTTTCCATCAGAGTAGATAATGTTAATAATAATAATAATTTTTTGGGCATTCTTCCTTTATGAATTTTTCTGTATGCTTTAATACTTAACACATGCAAAGTGTATTCATCACAAATTGTGATGTTGTGGTTTTGAAGGCTTTCCTCAAAGAAAACCCTTTCACTGGATTGTCACCATATTGTCAACAGAAACTTGGAAAATGTATGTTGTTAGTCACAAAATATATTAAAAGTTGTTAATTATCTTCATCCAAAAATTACAGAAAAGTGATGGATTCATTAGATAAAACGAGTATCATACCTTTCTGCGACCATCTGGTTAGACAGGTAATAATAACATATAGCAGTTATAATTTTGTCTTTCAGGAAGAGAGAGAGGTCCTGCAGCAGCAGCTACATAATTGAAAACACAAATGACTGCTCAGCTTGCTGGATTTAATGCGACCTGAGGATTAGATAGTGAGGCCTTTGGACATTAACCAGAGAATGAGTACACTCTCAAATCGACCTCCGCCTCTCATTCCTCATGGGATGTTTTTTTTTTACAGTAAAAAATGTAAAAGGTCACCGCATTTTTTACTTAATGCTGCATAACCATAAGAGATGGGCTTTCCCTTGTCCAACTGATGAAGTGGGCTCTGAATCTTTAAAGCCCTTTGAAGGGCTGTGCAGTCGTTTAACTATGCAGCTGTGCTGGGAAAACCTGTCTGGCTTTACCTACAGTCAGTCCGTTGCAGACATGCTGAAGGTCATCCTTCAGAAGCAACAGCTCTGGAAATGAACTCGCACAAAATGACATCAACACCAGGCTGAATTATTCAAGTAGGTTATGAATAGTGTATATAGAGCTACTCATCGTGTAGAAGACATTTGGTCACACTGAAATCTGTTGTAGCAAAGAGGATGCTGTCGTAGCCCAGTAGATCAGAAAATAAGACTGCATTAAGTGTGACATTTAAGCTGAGCGTCCTATAACTGCAATCATAACATGTCTGTGTGTGTGTGTGTGTGTGTGTGTGTGTGTGTGTGTGTGTGTGTGTGTGTGTGTCTCTCAATAATACTTCAAATGTTAAATCATAGAGCAGAAAAGATAATCAAGGGGTAATCAAAACAAGGCTCAGATTATCCTTGAATGCACTCAATCAAGTAGTCACTGATACCTTCTGTTGTCTGTGACACTTCCCTGGACAACAGTGAACGGTTTGTCTAGTAACCAGCGTCCAGTGTGTAATTATGAAAAGGAACAGAAATTATATTAGGGACTTGATAGCATCACAAACAGTGCAGACAAAATAATGAAAATATATGAGAAAGAACAATGTGAAATAACTGGAAAAAAGAGCTCATAGTCAGATAAGCCTTAAAATCTTAAATCAAACCGGATGAAGACTGAAGCCATGATAGCAGCTCTGAAGGCTGACGAGATGCTCACACTGACAATGATCACATTCATTGTATAGCAGCATAACACCTCCATCTAAATTGAGCATGTCAGAACATGAACATTTGCTTATCACCACTAAACACAAAGAGCAGCTGAGACTGATGGGAAAAGTATATGTTTTGTTTGGTCATAAACTAAAGTACTGGACAAATTACAGATTTGACTAGATGATGCTGCTAGTAATTAAAGTTCATCCTGTAGGGTTCATGCATGTCCAGAGCAGATTGAATGGCAATCCATTCAATAGTAGTCGAGACATGTCATTAAAAGCCACAAATGTCAACCTCATGGTGATCATGGTGATGCTCGAGAAAAGGTCAGGATATCAGGAGTCATTTCAGTCATCTTTAGAGGATCAAAACCTTGTGGCAATCCATCCATTAAGAAATTCAGTCTAGACTGAAGTGGTGGAATCATCATCAGCCATTGCTTGTCTATTCAGATACTCTAATCTGAGATGACATTAAAAATATTTTCATTAATTCTTATGAATGATAATATATATAAACAATTATAATATATAATAATGTCCAATTAATTAACCAAATAAAAAAAAATTTGAAAATTTATAGGGGAAAATTTATAGCCACACCGGCTCAGTGTAGGAAAATGTGCACAAGTTCAGACTTAATTGTTTTAGAGAAAGCCAGACCATACTTGTGTCCAATAAACCAAATACTAAACTATACTAATTTACTATTCTGGAAAGTCTGCAGGATGACATCACTGACCATCAGAAGTCAAGTTATATGCATGAAAAATTTTTAGAGTGAAAATCCCCCGTAGCAACTAACAGAACATCTGACCATTAGTGTATGATCCTCTGGATAGAGATATCCTTCACCCTGATGGTATTAAGCTTTAGGTTGGATTTGTCAAATCCTGTAAATGGACGATAATTTCTTTCATTCACACCAAAACAACAAGAGTCAACTTTGAGGTCCTCCTGCATGTTGACAGGTATGATGGGTCTGTGTCAAGAAGTGGGAGTAGTCAACAGTCCTTCTTCTTTATCAGAAATTGCATTCTGCCAAAGCATTAGTTTCATGGTTTAGCATTTTGGAATGGTTTCTGACTAACTTCAGCTCCACAATTATTTGTTGTAGCATGTCTGTTGTGCTGCAATGGCATTAGCTAGCCCCCCAACTTGTGTTATCATCCCAGTCTTACAAACGTTTGTTAAGACGAATACAGATTATATAATTAAATAGACAGACACCAGGTTTTATGCCAAAGATATTTGCCAGCATGGTGATGGACATTATTTGTAGACTCAGGCTGCATGTGGTGGGGCATCAGTGCATAAAAAGTTATATCAAATATAATACTATATTGACACCATACATTTTTCTGGCATGTAGGGCACCAATTAGTGCACAGCAACACAATTCTTCCACTGGAGAGGAAACCCTGAGGGAACTTCATCATGTTCTCTTACACATTTGGCTACAGTAGAGTGCACCTTTGCAGCCCTCTTGGCTCTGTATGATCCCAGCTTACCCTCAAAATATATGCAGTGTTCTCTTGCGACCCCTCACCATAGGCTGAATTTGTGTTTGAGTTGTATGCAGTTCAGCTAAAGAGTGTATTTACATTTCTCAGATTGTTTCATTTGAATAACTTTATCTCGTAGTAAACCTCTAGTATTTTACAGATTTAAAATCTGAAAAACATAATTGTGAAATTGTTAATTTCCTATTCTGTCAAAAAACTTGAAGCCAGTGTAATTACATTCCAGCTTGTGGAGGGTTGTGACTCCTCCTTGGTATTCAAAAGCACATGTTTAGATAACATGGAAAAAGTGAGAACATTAGGCATGAAACTGTCCGATCTATATCGTGGTTGGGCACAGACTGTAAAACAACCGAGAAGGGAGAAGGTGATACAGGATATATACAAAATTACAATAGGGACCTCGCAGGTCTGTGACCTGCAAGAGCCCTAATGATTGTATTCAGTGTATGTGTAATTCTATGTGTAACTGAAAGGTCAAAGGTCAAGTAGAAGTTGTGGCATGGGGATTGTGAGGATGAGGGGAAAGTGTTGATCTGTAGGGTGTTGAGCTTGATGTGAGAAGTAAGCCTGTGTGAGTGAGGGGTTAAAATGGACGCTTCATAGCCATGTCAAAATGTTAAGTGTTATGTGTATCATTTTAAACATTACATGATGAATTGAGTGTCAGTTTAAGCTGCAGTCAGTTTGACTTTCATTTTATAATGTTTACAAGTGTCTAAAAAGAACTGGTGGATGTGGGGTGTGTTTTTGAGGCATTCAACAGAATTTGGACAGAACCATTACTTTAAAAAGTTCTAATAAACAGACTTCTCAGAGATTAAAGCACTTGCAGATAATTAATGAAATGCACTCCCTGTCACACATAGATAAAACAATTAGATGAACACTGGAAATCTAAGAACTAGAATGCAGGTGTTGTGCTATTAGAGAATTTTTAGCACAAATGTACATGTGTTTATCTAATATATCAAACAAATACGTGGTAAAGCAGGAACCATCAGTGAAACCTTTGTTTTGTCGCAACAAACTGATACAGCTAATGAATCCCCAATTTGCAGATGGTTCTATTTTAAATCATGGTCATCAAGAAACATAAAGCCCTTTATAGCACCATGATGTCTTTCAATGGTACCAATCTAAAGACATTTAAGCTTGATGAAGATGTGTTTCCATGTCAGAGGAAATGAAGTGACTTTGGGTTCTAAAGATTTGTTCATTTTTTGTAGTAAAGTAATGGTAAATTCATTTTTTTAATTGTTGGCATTATTTAAGTTTCACCATATAAAAAGCAATTTGGCGTTAATATTTATATATTTAATAATAATAAAAATGATAAAAATCTAAGAACAAATACTTTTATTATGCTATTATTAACACATATATAGTTTTGTTAATGTTAATAAGCATATTATAAAGGACTTAGTAGGGACTTATTACCTTTTAAATAATGCTTATTACGAGGACCTAACAGTAAAGCGTTAACAAGAGTAAGGGGCCTACTGTTGTAACATGTGCAGAGGTGGGCCGGGAGGAGGCACAGATGCAGAGCAGCCAGGCCGTCATGCAGGGGATCCCACATTTTCCCGACACTCTGAGATGAAACTTGCTCAGTCCACTCCCATGCAGCACCTAGCTGAGTTTGGTAGAATTGTTATTGTGAGTGTCACTGTCCAGGCGTAATCCTCCCTCTTCAAAGCACCCAGAGCAGCTCTTCCCTCACTCTCCCTCTTTGTACACAGCCCGTCAAGAGAGCAGCGTTGGGTTGATAAGAGGAATCCGGCGCCCACAATAGGCTGAGTCTACTCGGTTGTAGCGCTTCATCATCCCCCCTGACGCTCCTTTTGATCTCGCCGTGGTACTGGAGATTCCCAGAGAGGGAATGGATCACTGGAGGGCCTAAACATGTGGGATTGTTAAGAGAAACAGCTGGCTGGGCACAGAAACACACACACACACCCTGACACTGATATCATACACACACTCTCCAACTTCCATTTCTCATGCTCCTCTTAAACTCACTCACTTAGTCACACCAACGTATGTATATGTTGGCCTTCATGTTGTCCGCCTTTGAAAATCAGCTGTCCAGTTGCAATAACTATGGTTTGTTATGGATGTTTTATAGATGCAGCACAAAGATATGACGTGTTTCATCACATGTATCTAAGATTATAGGTTATAGACACACACAGGCGGCACAACGACAGGACTACAACGAAAGTCACTCTGCCCGAGAACAGCTACACATAGACTACAATAATAATGTATGTTATTTTCAATAATGTGTTTTACCATACTACATTAACTGGAAATTCCATTGGGAAACCAGTAACAGAAATGAAGCAGTTGAATGTGCAGGTTTTTGGCTAATACAGAGAATGAAGTCCCTGTAAAACCAAGGTAATTCATCACATTGATGCAAAAATCCTCCTAATTCAATATTGTCATGAAGCAGTCTAAATAATTTTCAACATTTGGCCAAAAACAAACAGAGCTATTAAAGAAATTGCTACCACGGTATAAAATGTATAGCAAACCTTAAATGTAAAGGTTAAAGGTAAATGGATCCATATTTAAATAGAGCTTTTCTAGTCTTACAACCACTCAAAGTGCTTTACAACACGATTCACCATTCACATACACACACATTGGTGTGTACCAATGGAGAAGCCACCAGGAGCAAATTGGGGTTGCACAAGGACACTTTGACATGTAGCCTGGAAGTGCTGGAAATCGAACCACTGACCCTCTGATTGGTAGCCGACTATTGGCTGACAAACTATCTTGGAAAATGTCATATTTTTCAGCCTGACTACAATGATGATTACAAAAACAGCTCAATCCTGACCATTCTCTTTCACTACTTTTTATGGTTGAGATTATTTATTCAAAACGCAAACTACTGTTCGAATGTAGGACAGAATTCATATTCAGTCTACAATTATTGTTCACATTTAAAACACACACCTCTACATTAAAAATGTGGCACATGTGGCTATGCACTTCAGTTGGGCCAAAATCCTAAAAGTTTAAGTTGCACACCTTCTACACAAGATCAGGCTTTAACTGAGATATTCAAACACCTAATACACTGGGTTGGGTGGAAATTTAAAACTTTCAATATGCTTCAAACAAAGTGTTTGTTGGTTCATCTAACAGTGTCTGAGAGCTCCTTTCCGACAGCACCACGGGGTGGCTGTGTCCAACCAAAAGTCGGCACGGCTTGACGATCTCTCAATCTCTCCTTTTTTTTTTTTCCAACAACTACTCCTGTCACTTTTTATGTGTGCAGCCAAGTGCAACATTTTGTTTGCCTTTGAGAAGAGACTGTGCCATTGTGTGTCCCATAATCCCCATTTGTACAATTTATTGGGTCATTCTGAGCAGATATAAAAGCTTTTGACTTTAGACATGGTCAGCCAACATGTCATGCACCCTAGTTTGTTTGAAGCATACAGACCTTAAGAACATCTGTGATTCTAGGACCAAGCCAAGTTAGTATCTAGAGAACCAAGACATATTTTGACCCAACGACACTCACTTGTGTAAAAGATTGTGTTGCATCCACTTGATCTGTCTGGCAGGACAGACATATTTCCACAGTTGAAGCGTGAGCAGCAGCAGAGCCCTTTGCTTGGTAGTTATGGCCACATGTGTTGACACAGGCCTCCATCTGCTCTGTCTGTATAGTGTGAGCGGAGCCAGAGATGAGCAGAGGTCTGTTTTGAATGTTCCTCGAAGATTAACCCATCTTTCAGTGAGGATGATACCGGGACTGATCTCTCCTACTGATTGGATTTGAACCCAGGGAGAGAGATGCCCTCAATCCCCCTCCTCTTTCTCTCTTACGTGAGGGAGTATTTACAGTAACATGATCAGATGGTGTCAGGTACTATTAGCCTTTGAAGAAGGGCGTTTGCACCCATTAGAACAGTAAGTATGAAAATATGGGTTTTAATGCTATGCCATCTTTCCAGAAAGCATGCACAGCTTTCATGAGTCCTCTGATCTTTGAACATGTCCCCAATGGCAGCACCCACAGATAAACTGCAGGCCTGTTTGACCGCACTCTCTTGAGCAATGACGGGTCAGCTATCTAAACTGTTGTCCGATCTGGGGTGCCATTAAAAACCACTTAGGGCTTTATAAGGGGGCGCAGAGCTTTTTGCAAAATTTCCTTTGGCACAGATGGGATGAAAAAGTTTTTGGTTTCCCAGAAGAGGTCAGGAAAGGTAGCTCCCTTCATGTGTTTTATGGCTTTGAGTGCTATATTAACATATTCTGTCTTTTAGTCTGGAGGCCTTTAAAAGATGAAAGATAGAGCGTGTTACCACACTTTTTATGGCCTTTCAGTATCACAAGTATGAGAGGATTTTAGTCTTCTCCCAAGCAAATGGCTACAAGGAGACAAATCATTACCAGGCCAGAAATTGTGAGATTTGACAGTGAGAACAATGTTAAGAAAATTACCCTGGAAGGTTTGGTCTTAAACTGCAAATTTCTTGCAGGGGTTATCTGTGTCGAAGTGGGTTTGATCCACTCAATGTTCACGTTGAGGTTATGTCAGGATTCCAAGAAGGCAGCTTCTCACCCTACTAGTCTCTTGGTCCCCTGATCTCTGCAGGCCTTGCTTATCCCAATCCTTTAAGAACATCACTGAGCTGCAGTCAGTGAGCTAATCGGATCTTCATCTGCACTCTCTGTGACAATACTACACTTATCCTAGACACAAAACTGTTTTTAACAGCCAACGCAATCCTAAGACGACCATCAGTACAAATTACAGACCTTTGGTAAAAGCAGATTTTTATTCATTATCCCCTCTAGTTTATTGTTTATTTTTTATGGATGCTGTCATTTATATAGATATACAAATTCAGATAAAATGCTTCTTAAAGTTTCTAAACCATACTGATTTCTGTTCAAGATTGAGGAGTTATTGTTACTATACTGCACAGAAGGCGTTTTAACTAATTCATCTCATCTAATACTGAAAATTCAGGTGCTGCCTTCCCTTCATGTGAAAGTCAAAGCATTTCTAACACCTTTTCTTTACATTCTTCATCAGGAGGATGTTTCCTAGCTACAAGGTAAAAGTGACTGGTATGAACCCCAAAACCAAATACATCCTACTTATTGACATTGTCCCAGCTGATGACCACCGCTACAAGTTCTGTGATAACAAGTGGTAAGTTTGCAATTTAAAAAGCCATAAATTACTCTTGTTGATGGTTCCCGATGGCCTGCTGCTACAGCCTTATACTTGGTCTGTGTTAGGGGCAATACAAAGTATCCTGAATTAATGAGTATTCTTTGCTTTTGCTGTGGTTATGTTTTGTTATGGAACAAAATGTTCCATACCTTTCAATGGTTTTATCACAGAAACAATTAGAAAACACAATGTCGCTTCCTAGTTACATTATTAAGGTAAGCGGGGAAATTCAGGTACTTGTAAATTTAATCCATGGTTTAATCCATGGTCCACCGAGTAAGAACCCCCTCTAGAGATCAAGTTTGCTGACCGCTAGCTTATGTAGTTTTAGCAACCTCAGAAAAAGACCACACAATAACAATACATTGAAGTATATGTATATATATATATAGTATATATATATAGTATATATGCCTCCAACAAGAAACTGCCATCAAAAAGCCACAAATAATGCTCTGGACAGCACCAAACTTCAGCAACAGTACAATCTATGTGGTGGGTCCTAGCACTTGAACACAACCCATCACTCTCCTGCCGCAGCTTCCTGTTGTGGGGAAGCCGCACGAATCGATTACCGAGTGCAGTTAGAAATGCTCAATTCCGTTCTTTTCCCTGTCCGCTCTTGATAGTAACTGTTATAAACTGATAGGCAAGACACATATGAACTTTGATTCTATTTCCATGGAGTAATAATCATACATTTTCATCCTCGCGGAACTCTACTGCACTTAGTAATTAATTCGCAGGGATTCCCCACAACAGGAAGCTGCGGCAGGAGAGTGGTGAGTTGTGTTCACTTTACAATAGAAATCTGGCGAAGATAGCCGAGGATTGAGGCCTTGAACTATGTGCTGCGACCCTATTTGTACTGTTGCTGAAGTTTGGTGCTGTTCTGAGCATTATTTGTGGCTATGAGTGGCTTTTTGATGGTGATTTCTTGTTGGAGGCGTATACTGCAATGTATTATTGTCGGGCAGTCTTTTTCGGAGGTTACATAAGCTAGCCGTCTGCAAACTTGATCTCTGTGTCACCGTGTGTTAGACCATGGATTAAATTTACACTAGAATGCTTTTGTTACTACTAGTAAAAAGGCAAACATAAACAAGGTGACTAGGTAGACTGTTGGAGATGGAGCACCATTCGTTCTTTCATTCATTCAAAGCAGCTCAGTGGCACATGAAACCAAAAAAAGTTTGACTTTTAGTAAAAAATTATCTGCATCTTCCACATTTTGGGGTCCATAAAGCATGGCCAGTAGTGAGTTCCACTGGCAAGCTGGCTAACTTTCGGGTAACTCCACTTGAATGGGGATACAAATATTTGTGGGGCTTTTGTGACATTCCAAATGTTATTGAACCAAATAGAACAAATTTAGGATTTATCAATCATTTAAGAGTCCCTTGTTTTACAATTTACACTTATGTGAAAGAGTCTTTTGTTCCCTGTGCTCTCTTTCTGGGGGCTGTCTGTGATGTTGTAAAGTCTCACATGCTACATGCCTATCCACCACCCTGACCATGACATCCTTATTTCCAATCACGGGACATTAATGTCATACTACTTCTCGTATTGGCAGTAAACTAACTAACTACCTCAGACCCACAACAGTCCCAGGTCAGTTTGTTAAGATGGGTCCTGTGATATTAACTACAGTGATGATGTGGAACTCATTTGTAGTTCAAAGCTAGTTTTAAGACATTCATTAATCTATTGTGTGTAACAGGGACCCATCTGCAATCTTTTGATGCTTGGCCCTGGAACACGTTAATTTGGCCCTGGCTATGGCCCTCAGATGTTCTTGATTCTTCTCTTCATGGGATGGAACTACGCAGTGTCATTATGGGTACTTTCTGCCTCAGTCATGTCTATGTTGGGCAAATAATAGCCTTTAAAAGAGGTACTTGGCTCCTCAGCTAACCACAATTCACTATAAGGTACACAGCATTTACTAAAGAAAAGACGTAGAGAACAGATTATCTAAGCAAGGCATGGTCTGATAGCTAACAGTTACTGTAGATCATCATTGGCTATAGCTATTTACTGCAGAAAAAGAGAAGGAAAAATCCTGAACTGGTTTCAATATTTCCCCAGATGACCGTGTATCTGGAGGCAATAACACTGCAGTCGTTCATCAGCATGACATTAGCACTGCTGTTGTCCAAAGGTGGAAGAGCTGTAAAAAAAATTGCAAGGAAAGTCTGAAAAGAACACGAAACCTCCGGCAGAAAGAAGTCATTTTACAGCCATTTGTTTCTGATCTGGGGTATGGCTTTTAGTTAGTGGGTTCTGGTGTTCCTCAGCGACACCTTGGAGAAGCATAATTAGTAATGATGTAGCAGAGGCCACCTCCTTCCAGTTTTAGAGATTTAATACTGTGAGGATTGAGAGCAGTGGTGTTACTCACCTCTATACAGCTACATTATAGGAGAGACTTGGTTCATTTGGTGCCATGTATCAAGATTTTTAGTGGGCTATGTTAAATTAACTGAGACGCATTCTCTAATGCTTAGATGTAATTTGCTCTTGAACGCTGCCAGGGACAACATTATATATATGTATATATGTGTATATATATATATGTGTGTGTGTATGTATATATGTGTATATATATATATGTGTGTGTGTATGTATATATGTGTATATATATGTGTGTGTGTATGTATATATGTGTATATATATATATATGTGTGTATATGTATATAT
>CAEMYA010000041.1:1042881-1073891 GCA_903131615.1 Diplodus sargus
TGGTGGCTGGCAAGGCTGAGCCTGCAATGCCAGGCAGACTCTATGTGCACCCTGACTCCCCTGCCACAGGAGCTCACTGGATGAGGCAACTGGTGTCGTTTCAGAAGCTCAAACTAACAAACAATCACCTGGACCCTTTTGGGCATGTGAGTACCTGCAAAGAATATAAGTACTTTCTATGGCTTAAGAATTATTCCAAGAAAGGGTTATTGTTTTCACACACTGTATTGAATTTCCAATTTTACCATCATCACAATAGTTAATGATAACATTTCACTCACCAATTAAAAATAAATTATATTCAACCCACTGATTTCTAACTTACGCACTGTATAATTATGTTGAGAACTGATGCCATGTTGTCAGAATTTAACAATGTCTGTTGTCCTAATGGACTCTGCTATAAAACAGTGTTGTTGCCATGTGCTGAGACATAGGCACTTATATTGGTGGGTAAAATGTTAAGCAGCTGGAATGATTGATTGGTGAAATCCCTTCATATTGTAAAACTGTAGACACAAACATAATACTTGTGTGAGACATACATTCCTTGTGCTCCTAAGACAATTTATCAACTTTAACTTTTTTTCCGAAGCATACCTCAAACACAACATGTAATTGAAATGTTGTGACTTGAGTAAACTTTGTTTAGCTTAAAATTCAATCTAATGTCAAAAATTGAATTGCAATGAAAAGAAGGTATTTGCGGAGAATTCAGCTGATGTGAAAAAAGGAGCTCATACATATGCGAACAGCAAAATGCTGAAGGTTCGTCACTGGCAATTTTTTTAAAGAAGAATGAAAGAAGCAGAAGGGGCAGAGGCTGCAGAGGGAGGTGAAGAGTGTGACTGTGGCACTGCTCCCCAGGGGGACTCTGGGATAGCTTGTCTGAAGCCATCCCATCAATGGGCGGGCTCATTAGGTTCATAACCTCTCAGATCAGTGGCGGGGCCTGCTGTCAGATTGAGTTGAATGCCTTGCCAGTGATAAGGGCGAGTAATGAGGACAGAGCAAGTTTAAGGCCAGTCAGAGCCCAGATGACGCCCAGACCAGGAGGTGTGTAGTAGGGCTGTACTTCTCACAGTGGAGTAAAGGAACTCCCATTCAGTACTAATTAAGCTCAGTGCTGAATGTTTGAAAGTGACTAATATAATGTGGTTCTCACTTTCTTCTTCTTCTTCATTACTGGTTCTGCACAGTATGACAATGTAAAATTATTTTAGACTTCAGTACAATGAAGTTTTTGGAATTGCTCCGATGATGTCTTTGTTTGTAATGCAGGTCTGTGTTCTAATGATTCTCAGCTTTAGAAATACAAACCATCTTCTGTTTACTGATAACAAACACATGTTAGTGATCTCAAATACATTTGCTACTTTTAGCCTAGAGATGTTACAAGAAATCTTCAATGGAGATGATTTGTTGTTTGTGATTTCAGACCATTCAATGTGCTTTTTAACACTTGTCACATTCACCCATTCACACACACATTCAAACACTGATGGTAGAGGCTGCCATGCAAGGTGCCAACCAGCTAATCAGGAGCAATTTGGGGTTCAGTATCTTGCTCAAGGATACTTTGAAGTGCAGCCAGGGAATCCAGGGAATCAGCAACCTTCTGATTACTGGAAGAGCCACTCTACCTTCTGAGCTACAGCTGGTGGAGGTGTAATACATTTGACTTTTATGCAAGAGACTGGAATTTGTTTCCCATCACAGACCTAAAATTGATAAATGATATGGAACAAATATCTAACATAATCCTTCTCTGACAGTTTGATCATTTCGTGCTATGATAGTATAATAATACTTATTGTCCTGTCAGGAACTCATCCCAAGCAGTCGAAGAAAATATTCGTGTCTAAATGTTTTTATATCAGGGAAGATGAAAGCAAATACCTTCCTTAGCTCTTCACTGATCTGTGGAAGGCCTCCCTGATCACTGCATTCAGATAGTCACCCAAGAGTCTCCAGTATCATACTCAAACAGCAGCCAGACAGCAGAGCAGACAAAGGTCAACAGAGAGCCTCTGGTGAAGGAGCCAATAGCTTATCTCTGTCTCCAGCCTGTCTCAGCAACAGGAGCATGTGAGCACAGTGCCATTTGGTGTTCAACCTGAGCCTAGCTCCCTGTGCCCTGTTCAACCTTTGCCTCTCTCTGGGAGCCCCCTGGAGGAGAAGGCTCCTCAGGAGAGTGTCTGGCAAATAAGGAGGTGAGCTGAGGTGCAGAGCTTGATGCTGATCTGCCCTGACAGAGCTGGACTAGTGATGACCCTTCCCTACTGTGGCTAACGCTTCGCTGGGCACAGCACTCAGCTGCAGTGAGCAGACTGATGCTAGCGAGCCAACCTGCAGCCACCCAAACAACCTAAACACTCAACACACTCAACACATGTTGCCTGCTATACCAATACCCAAAACATTTAGATTCTGGAACAAGTGTGATGCAGATGACAGATGCAGAGAAACGATTCACTGAACCTATTGATTGAATTCACGACTCTTGCCCTTGAAAGGATCAAATTCAAATGAAGGATGGAGGTGTTTGTGCAAGCAGCTACTTACCGGTTTGTTTACATCTCGTCTTCCCTTAGTCCAAACTAGTCGATCCGTCGAGCGTGCGCTGACTCCCTCACTGGCAGAGATGAAAACTTTTGCAGACAGAAACGTATTCCAGCATTTTCGTTTTTCTGTTCATAATGAACATGTCCATGTTACAGCTTGTCATGAGCCATGAGCCTTACAATAGCCTGTCATGTCTGCCTGCGTTTTCGGTACTGGCAAGTCAAGGGTAGCTTGAGTGATAAAGCTGCATGTTGAAATTGACCGAAGTTCTACTTTAATGGCTAATGACAACATCAAAGAGAGGCATAAACACTCATTACAAACAGTTTGATCTCATGGCATGATTTAAGGTGTCTCAGACTGAAATTTGCATGTCACGATTCCAAAACAGTGCGCAGCTGCCTATAAAAATTCCACAGTGCACAATGCAAAGCAAAAAGCAATTACCGTCAATGTTCACCCTGAGTGCTGCCCACCGCCATATCGTCAGCAGGTGCTTGAAGGTTCACTTTCAGCCCTTCATGTAGTGTGCATTGATGCAAACTTTGCATAAGAGATTAAACCCAGTTTACAGTGTTTTCAGATAATACCACATTCACGTCATATGGGGAGGAAGATGCAAGTGTGATTTCACTCTAAAGGAACTATCATTAGCATTGATTTCTATTCCTGTGTAATGGTTAAATGATATATTTAAATGTGATGAGGGTAAAAATACTCTTAAAAGAAAACATAGGAATGAACTTGCGGAAGATACTTCCAGGTTGTGAGTCCTATGTACTCTAATGGAAATGATGTCCTAGAGCACAGCAGTTGGCTTAATATTGGAGTGCAAGGAAGGCCAGATGAGATGCTCTGAGTGTCTAATAGTGCTTTTGATGGGTTTACTTTGGAGTTGAAAGTCTGGTGTGTCTCAGATACTGAAGGGTATCAGTGCATCTGTATGAGACACTGAGGGTAGTGACAAAGCACCAATATTTGATGAGCTGGGAATGAGAATGGGTTGAAATTTTTGCATAAAATATGGTTAATTTTATTGAGAGAGTTGATCACGCATTTAATTAGTGTTTATGTCTATGAGGGTCTGTGCTTAGGGTGGACATTGGCGTGTGTAATATATTACAGTATACAATATACATTAATCTCCATAGTTTAATGTACAAAAGTGTAATATTTTTGCATACTTAACATACACTTAATCAGTGTTATATGAAATTGCCTCATTTCATGACACACATTTTTCAGTATCATATTAGGAGAAGCACAGGTGCAATTAATCACATAAATGAGGTCTGCATTCTATTTAAAACTGAGGTTGGTAAGATTGTAGAAACCAGCGGAAGCAAGCTCAATTTTGAGTCTGTCCACCCTCAAAAATCCAATCTCCACCATTCAAGCCTCTCTTCAGTGCCACATGAAACACATGAAGGCAAACTGCCAGACTGCACTGACACCAACCCCCTATACCTCTCACTGGCCAGCAAGGAGATATATTAGTGGTTAGTTTGCTACATTCAACAAGCTCTGTTAGCTTTTGAGTTTAGTCAACATAGTCAACAAGTCATACATAAATGATCTTGTTAAATGCCACAATCATATCAATCACGTATCTCAGGCTGAAAATGCTGGCTGGCACCACAGTTACTCCTTACTGCTGTAGGTGTGTTTTGTGCTCACTTGTTCTTCGGCTTGGGGCTGGGTGCTTTGTTCTAGTTAGGTAGCTGCTTACCAACAGGCTCGGCAGCTGTGTTCTGTAAGCAGAACAAAATGTTAATGTACTTGCTAATCATAGCTTATAACCTCTTGTCTCACTCACATACAAGAAAACACCAACAACATTATCACAATGTATGTAAACAACAAACATGATTATTGTTAGTGCTCACAGCTGTCAAGCTGGTATGTTAATAATGGAACTTTTGGGCTGCACTTGCTTTGCCATTCTTGTTCGACTTGTGGCTTGCTAATAGCTTTAGCAATATATCCACCTAGCCCTGTGGAAGACTCCAGTCATGCACAATGAGTGCACAGAGTGCAAAGGGCAGGGTGCACACAGGCAGGTAGGTAGCCTCTACCATCTTTTCATACAGGGTGAAAATGATGATTGAATGGTCTATTAGAGGCCTGCAAAAGACACAGTTGCTGTTTTTTCCTCTTCTTTTTGTTAGAACATTTGATTTATTGATTGCTGAAAGACATTTGCTACAGCTAAATCCCAAAATGCTTCTCGAATAACTAACCAACAACAGCTAGAAGTGTTTCAGTGACACGGCCCTGCTCTTATGCATGATCACTCACATGGTATGCTTACTGGGATGGAATTTAATCCTGATTAATGTTATCAATTTCACAAGTTAACGCTGAATATTAATACTTAATGGATGTCTACTAATGGGTTACAGCTATTTTCCCACAATTTATTACACAAAGGATATGGAAGATCTACTCCTGCAAAAACATGAGGTGGAGGTGAAACATGTTGTTGGCTGTATGTTGGCACTTGCCATATATGACTTCCTAATACAAATGAAGAGAACATCAATTTCTTATATCCAACAGAAAGTAAATATTTAGTAAACAATGTACAGTTTGAGAAATTGTGACAAGAGCAAAGGAGACACAGCTGCAATTAATATAAGGTGCTGCTCATCTTTAGGTGTGCTAGTTTGCAGGTGCAATGCTGTCTACTGTCACTGCTTACTCATTAGCTAATCATAGGAAATGGATGTGCTTAAGTGGTACCCATTATGAGTTTTATTGGCTGCAGCAGTAGCAACATCAGCAACAACAGCAGCAGCAGCAGCAGCAGCAGCAGCAGCCGCCGCCGCCGCCGCCGCCGCCGCAGCAGCAGCAGCAGCAGCAGCAGCAGCAGCAGCAGCAGCAGCAGCAGCAGTGTTTTGCATTCAGCGACACTTCCCAGAGTTCCCAGAGGAACACTGTGGCATTTATTTGATGTGACATCATAATCAAGAGCTACTTTTGAATTATGTCCCAGGACGTCAACTCCTACTGGAGTCTCAATGTTCACTGTATATTGATTCACCACCTAAAAGAAAAAGGGGCCAATCAAAAACACAGCCTATGTTGCTGAATGGAAACAATATTAATTGGATACTGTAGACAGAGCAAGAACAATATGATATGCTGGTCCATATCTTCAAGAGCGTACCATAGCAGTCTAGTAGATCCTCTCTTATTATCGGGGATCAGGGTATGTGAAACTTCAATTGTGTGATTAAGTGTTTCTTTACCCTGAATGCCGATAACAGTGTCATTTTCTTCGCAAGCTAGTGGAGAAAAAAAAAAAATTGAAAAATTAATGACTAATTCTTGACATCATGACATGTTCATAGATTTTTGCTGAAACAAGTTTAAAGTGAAATGTTTTATCCTTTCTTACCTTCCCTAGATCATCCTGAACTCGATGCACAAGTACCAGCCCAGACTACACATAGTCAAAGCAGATGAAAATAACGCCTTTGGATCCAAGAACACTGCCTACTGTACCCATGTCTTTCACGAGACGGCCTTTATCTCTGTAACCTCCTATCAAAACCACAAGGTACATCAGCTATCAACAATATACACAACAATGTGTTCTACACACATATATACTACATACACAGGACAAATTAAAGGGAAAAAACAACATAAAGTGATTTAGTTAGGTCTTGGAGTCTTGGGCCACCACAAGTCACCAGAACAGCTTCAATTGTCTTGCCACTGATTATATATGTCTCTGTAACTCAGGAACAGAGCACCGTTCAGCCCGGCAAAAATATTCCCTAATTTGGTGGTGAACCCTGATGATGGTGGTGGAGAGCTGTGTCTAAGAGTTTTTCCAAAATCTCCCATAGATGCAAATTTAGACTAAGATCGGGGGCCACAGCATATAGTTCACCATTCCAACAATTCATTAAGCCCTCATGCCCTTCAGATTAGGGCAATGTCATTCTGGAAGAGACGAGAAGCGTGAAAAGGCTGGAAAAAAGCCTGTGTTCCTCAACTGCTTCATCTATGGGTTGTTTCACATCAAATAGAATACGATCTTAAATGGACTATCATTTTCCTAGATCACACAGTTGAAGATAGAAAACAATCCATTCGCCAAAGGATTCCGAGGTAGTGAAGAAGGAGATCTGCGTGTTTCAAGACTACAGGGGTATGTTTATATGGAAAAGGGACCAGGAAAGTAAAGCTCATCCTCTAACAGACTGGAAGTCTCCTAAAGTGTATTTATATTAAAAAATACTAACTATCTGTCTCCTTGACAGACTGTGTTGAGTGGAATTGTAGACATGCAAACTGATTCCTTTCTTTTTCTGTTCTTGCTGCTGTATAGGAAAGAATATCCAGCAATTTCAAAGAACATGGTTCGCCAGAGGCTCATCTCCTCCCATAGTCATCTAGCAGGGAAGCTCGGAGCAGGAGTTCTCACTGGGCACCCTCAAGTCCTGTCCTCTTATCCGTATGAGACTGGGGTTCCTTTGTCCAGCTCCGACTCCCAAGAGTCAAACCACTTCCCTCAGAACAGAGATCCCAGCCTTTTGTACCACTGCTTTAAACACAGAGGTATGTTCTCAGCTACTGTTCTGTTAGCCATTTTACAGAATCAGATGTTCCCAGTAAAAAAAACAACAATGGCGTTAACTATATCACTTTTCAGATAATGCCCGACACCTGGAGCTTGGATGTAAGCGGCCATATCTGGAGTCATCGTCTGGGGTCTCAGAGGAGCATTACTTTCGCTCAGCTCCCTCTTATGAGTCGCCCTTACGGTCTCATCCATACTGTACTGAAGCAATCGCCTCTAGAGAAGCTTGCATGTACGGTAGTATGGAGACAGAGTCTGGATCTGGGGCAGGGGACACAGATGACCTAACCAACTCCTCTTCAATTAATTGCAACATGTGGGCTACAATGCAGCCCTACCCTCGCTACAGCGTGGAGGGTGTCCCATACCAGCCCTTCACTGCTCACTTCACCAACACTGCCACAGTCACGCCCGTGGTACCGCACCCTGCATCATCGATGGCATCGCGACCACAGGCTGATTTGGGGGTCTACAACTCAGCTACAGTCCAGAGAGGCCTGCCTGTCATACCTCCCTCATCCTCCTCTTCATCCTGCTCACCAGCTGTTCTGGGATCCAGAGATAGGTCAGGTCATCCTTCTCTGTACCACAAGAAGCCAGGGTCACCACTCCGGCCTCACAGAGAGTTCTCAGCCTATCCCACACAAGGCACCATATCCATCCGGGATCCATCCTATCAGTATCAAGTTGGGCTGAGTAGCACAGGGACTCACTGGACTGACAGCTAATGGGGGCAACTGGAGAATCCAGTTTTGTCCAGTGTACAATTCTGAAAATAATCAAGGTTCAATACACCACTGTGGGCTGCTGATGCCAAGCAATGATTATGAATTTTAGCCATGATCATTTACAGATTGCACTCCAAAGCCCTTTACGTCCATGTATTCTCACTGAAGCACTATTACATACAACACTGTATGTGGTGACCAGTGGCTGACCTCTACTTTACTTATGCAGATGTGTAGCATATGTACTATCCTGTGATCAAATAGGGTTGTTTTTTAATGCTCAAATACAAAGCTTAGGTTTGAGCAATGAGGAGAGGTAGTAATGAGGAATATTTTTCAGACAACAACATAGATAAGGGAATATCAACAATTGCTGTGCTCGTCCTTAAGGAGAATGAGAGGCCTACATATGTCAAATATGAGTACGTGATCGCCTCCCACTGAGGCTTTCATTATTTCTTACAGCGCTCCAACCAAATAGAACATGCTTAAAGGCTGGCGCTATTCTTAGCTGGCAACAAATCCAATGAAAAGACCAAAATTAATCAATCAATTCTGTCTGACTTTCCTACCTTATTTGTGTTTCTATGAAGATAGAAAACTATACAAACCACATAAATGTATAGTTCATTATAACTATTGACGCCAAAGATCAACCATGTACGTTTGTGGCAGTAAGAAGATATTTTGTAGGACTGACTCAAAATAAGCAGCTGTGTTTGGGGTAACAGATAAAAATGTCTATCTGTGCAATAGTGCAGCTCATTGATGCAAAGGATCATTACATTGGTAATTTAGGTCTTTTCATGGGATTTGCTGACAGTAACAAAATCTGAAAAGTTATCACAACCAAGCCCATTTACATGTGCCAAAATGAGATTTGCTACAATTTGATGAGTAGGGTGTAAGTATATCGAGTTCACTGCCAGGTGAGATTGATAATATCAGAATTTGGCCTGCTGTTTATGACAGTCCCTCTCAATGATGTACATTCAGAGCAATTAAAACAAAGTGAAAGATGCAGCAAAAGCCCACCTATTATAAGAGTTGTTAGAGCGTGGGTCTTATCCAGATACTATGTACAGATCTATGCTAGTTGTATGACACTAGTATCATGTTGTGAGTTCAAGCATAAATACTGTGGTTGATCGTCAAAGCTTGGCTCTGAATTCATGACTTTAAACTAGATTCTAGTGAAACGGGACAGTGAAGAACTCTCAGGCAGAACCAGATGGGAGCTTAAAGAACTGTTGTTAAGCCATGGTGAGGACCGGAAAGGAGAGCTGCACACAAATCCCACTCCCAAGTGACTTACTTGGAAAAAATTCTTGCAAGACTGCAAATACAAAACAGCCTGAGCAGGCAGGGAAGCTGAAAGAAAAGGTTCTCAGTAGCATTACATACAGGAGAGTTTGAACTTGCATTGACAAGTAAAGATTATTTGTAAGATACGATGGTGATCCCTCATGCATTGTGCATTGTCCCTTTATTTCATGTTGTTGAATTCAATATAACATTTTTGAATATATTGACATTTTTGCACACCTGCTAAATAAACATTTTCATGCCTCTAATTGTTTGCTATTTTTAATCCACTAGTAAACTTTATTACACTCACTCTAAACTGTTTTGTTGACAAAATTGCTCTAACTATTAAATGCGCTATTTTTGACAGCCCAGTATTCTAATGAAGTACTTTCATTCTGGATGATTATGCAACTCAGGATGTATGTCTAATGCCAGTGAGGGAGGTATTATGCCCTTCATATAGCACGCAGGATCAAAGTTGTGTTCACGGATAAGCAATCATCGTTCTCTAACCATAACCCTTTTAATTAAGTGTAAGCATGATCTTTTCCAAACCCTTATCAAACTGTAGTTGCCATGTGCAGATATAGTAGAAAGCAGGAATTTGAAAAATACTGGCATTGAATGTAATAAGGGGTTTTGCAAAATCATCCAATATAGACATTGTTGGACATGTTTGGTCAATAGGCTTCATTGAAGTATGAGAGAATTTGTCCAGACATGGTCCAGAAGTCTTAGACCCATGAATTTCTACTGACAAAACTTGTCATTACTGGACGGGTTTCACTTTATAAAACATAAACAACACTTCACGGTGATTAGAATCAAAAAGATTCACTTCCTGCAGAGTATCCACTTGAGTAACAATCAGTAAATGTCAAACGGGTCCGCGACCAAAAGTCAAGGTAAAGCAAAGGCGTTGAAAGGAATGTAGAGAGCAGGATAGGTGCATCAGCATACAGTGTACTGCTTTTTCTCACAAAGCTCTCATTAGATCATGAGTTATGCTGATGGTTAGGTCCTGTTTCATGTCAGCACCTCTTTCTCTATCTCTTTCTCAGCTTCATTTCACATGAAGGGAGGCTCTACACAGAGAGCTACCACTCAACTCAACAAATCATCAGCTGGCTATCTTGAAATGCTGAGCTATAACTTACCTGATAATAGTGATCAGTGATTCATTTAGCTGTCAAAGTACGGTTTCAGTCACCAGTGTTATTCTTAACCTGATTTGCTTAAAGGGCTGTACCAGGGTTTTTTGTACATTTTTAATTGCAAATATTGTTAAGTCTTTTATTTGGCTGACCATTTTCAAACAAATACTAGCAGTTCTTGCTGTTTAGGTATATTTTTTACTAGTGTTCCAGGCTGCTGTTGTCTTCGATTCACTAATTCCACCGAGGAGGTTATGCTTTCTCCTATGTCAGTTTGTTGGTTTGTTGATCAGCAGGAATACACAAAAAAAACTACCAAATGGATTTAATTATAGGGAATAATGCATGGATTTTGATGAAAAAAATCAGGCGTATCTAGGTGGCTGCTATCTAGGATTGAGTACAAGTTTAAATAATGGTTAAGCAGTTAAGGATGGTTTCAGATTTAGACTGATTCAGGGCTGTCCAGTTTGACAGTGAATTATGCTTGACTGAACCAAAGGTGACTTATTGGGCCTTGGCAGATGTATGTGCTCTCCCAAATGCCATTATAGTTTCAGTGTGGTATAGAATCAAATGAGAAACTCTTTAAACTTGTTTTAATGTGTGTACTCCATCACAGTGACCGTCAAGTGTGCATGACTTTTTGTTAAAATGTTTCAACTCAAAGAGAACACATATAATACAGAAAAAAGAAATGGAAACCAGTGGCTGCCTGGAACGACAACTACTCCCCCCCCCCCCCACACACACACACAAAAAAAAACCAAACAAAAAAAAACTGTGAGATGCAAAACCACTGGTATGGAAGCCCTGTGTCCTAGAAATTATGAACATATAATTACTGCCTGGATTATGTTCACTCGCAAAGTTTTTCTGAGTATAGGAAAGTGCTATGCTAATATACCCACACAATATGGTCAGGGTGGGTGGCAGATGTACTGAGTGCAGGACAACAAAAAAGCTTTGGTTTAGGAAGATTTTGTATACATCTTTTAAGTATACTGTATATATCCAGTTAATTATCAATACATATCCTTAACTTAGGGAGACTGAGTGTGCTCTATTACATGAGTAGTACATTCAAAGGAATTGGGTTAGCTATGCAATATAGCAATCTGTGTTAATATAAGATTAAAATCTGTGTAGACTGCATTGTAAAATAATGTTAAGAGTCATGCAAGATTTTTCTTGGGAAC
The DNA here is from genome assembly GCA_903131615.1 of Diplodus sargus. Classification (NCBI taxonomy): domain Eukaryota; kingdom Metazoa; phylum Chordata; class Actinopteri; order Spariformes; family Sparidae; genus Diplodus; species Diplodus sargus. Next base: position 1,054,430 of record CAEMYA010000041.1, read on the forward strand.
CCATTTATTTGAACATCAGTATGGATACGGTACAGTTTCATACATACAGTAGGTATTCATCTTAGAAAAATAATGGCACCAAAATATAAGAAATTATACAATGGCAAAAAGACTCTATGCTGTTGTCTCCTCACTTTCAAGCTTCAGCTTTAATATGTATGAGAGAGCAAAAACGGACTGCTGCTGGGGCCAACCATATCTGTAAAAATCACAAAACAGTTTGATAATTTCAGTAAGAACAAGAATGAAAAAACTAAACATAAAGCTGTATCCAAAACAACTGCAAGTGCGTAACTCTGACATTGAAAGGAAAGCAACTTTAGATCACCAAGATCCCTGACTTCACTTAGAAGAACTTTTTAGTCAAAGCCTTAATAGTGCATTAAAGGGCAGGGCAGGCATATTGAAATTTATGTTATCTAACTTTCCACATAAAACCCCAGTCAATCTCATTACAAAGAAGCCACGTTTAAGCCCCTTATGGAGCACAAGTTAACCAAGCTGACTATGTATCTCCAGTGAGAGAACCTGGGCTTGCAGTCCATCTGGAAGTCATTGGGGAGAGATCTGGCCATTCCGCTCTCCCCTGCATAGCACTGCCCTTGCCTACTGTCGTCCCATAATCCCATCTAACAGCCGCCTGGGCCGGGCTGGCCCATTCCGACACACTGACGGGCTTAACTTGGCCGTCTTGTAAAAAAGAAAAAGCCCGTTTTTCGGCAAGCCACTCCAAAAAGACACTTTAAATATCTGAGGGGGATTTAATATCAAGTCCATTAGGGCTTTTCTCGAGCCCTGTAAATAGTCAATTAGTGGATAATTCTGATTTGATCCACATGCAGAAAGATCTGCCATGGGAAGGACGAAGAAAGTCTGGGGGTTTTCTCATTTGGCTCTCCATCAGATTACCATCCATGTACCTCAAGTACAAAGCAACACTGTGCACTACTCAAAGTAAAGGACAGTGAACTGGGGTGAACAACTGCTGAGGTGTTTCATGTCTTCTTTTCCTTATTTCTTCATAAAAATGATTCATTGTGTACAGGAGGCCAGAAGAACACAACACTCAGAGATGGATTACCAACAGCGGGCATTGCTCAGAAGAGTGGGAGGATTGTGCACTGGGCCAAAAGGGCACGCTATGGGTTCAAAGCTCTTGTGGAGGGACATTAAACTGTGTTTGTGTCCCTTGATCAAACATACAGCTGGTTGGCAGCAGTATAAACCAAAGCTAAATCTGCTGAATAAAACAGGATCCTTGCATTTCAAAATGGCTTTAGATAAAAGCATCTGTAAAAACTAATAATCATGACAATAAATTCCTGGATTAGACATGTAGACAGGAAAAAGTCAGAGATTATTTACTTTGTAAATTGGACAAAAACATTTTACATGGGACAAACACATTTTTTGGAAGAGAAATACAATGTCGGCAGAACAGAGACAAACATACAGTACAAAGTATGGCTTTGAAGCTCTCTACGAAATAAGTCAGGACCCAAACAACTATCATAATCCATACCAAAGTAAAACATGCAGATACTCAAATACTATTGTGGAGAACGACAGTGAAACACTACAGATTGCACAACAAAGACAGCCATGCTCTGCCTCTGCCAAGAAGGGTCATAAATTATCAGGAGCTTTGGTGCAAAAATGTTCTTGAACTGCTTGTGAAATAAAAAAGTGAAAGGTAATTTCTTTTCTTGATGACCCTTCATTGCATTTTACTGTTTACATTTCAAATATATTTATATTTATATATCATATATAGATCAACATTATTCAAGCATGATTCTGAGTGTTAACTGCTTTCTAGCACAGCATTTTTATGATGGTGGATTTCAGCACTATTTAAGCTGGGACACTATTTGATCTCATCGCCATGCAGTCACATGGTTCATGGAGCTCTTAATAGTTTCAAACAGAGACGTTACCCGAAAACATGGGGACAGTTTGGAAATACTTATAATACTGAGAACTTCATAAATGATGTATTCCCTTATGTAACTCGGAGAAAACAGCCATCTATTCAGTGCTTGTGTCAAAAACTTAAGTTTGTCTTGAAATTGGTACAGTGGATAAAACTAGTATGATCCAATGTCCCACTGATTTCTGTTCTGTTTAGTTTCAAATGGAGGGGGTGCGTTCCCATAATGCTTAGTACTGTGCAGCAGGGTAAAGTAACTGCACATGTACTTTAGTTCTGTACTTACAGTTTTGAGATACTTTAATATTTCCATTTGTGCTCCTTTCCAGTCAGCCATGGTACTTTTAATTCTAGTACTGTCAGTATATTTTGGATGGCAATGCTCAGTATTTTCTACACTGTAGTAGTGTTCCTCTTGCTAAAAGAAAAGAAAAGAAAAGAAAAGAAAAGAAAAGAAAAGAAAAGAACGTCTTCCACCACTGATTTACAGAATGTATACATTCATGTTTTGTCCTGTGCATCTATGGTCAGATGTTTGGTCAATAGTTGAAAATAAACAAAAAGAGTAACTGCATTAAAAACAAAAACTAATTTGTAATCAAATATATATATATATCCAGGGAGAGTGCAGATACGTTTTTTTCCAATGGGCAGTCTTCAAGGAAGTCATTGGACATCCTACAGGGAGAGACAAATGGCGGAGGGCAGGCCAGGAAAGGCATACAGGGACTGAAAATGACCATTGCATACTCCCATCACAACAGGAGGAAGAAAAGCAGATCTGGGGCCTGTTCAACAAACTACGAGCTTAAAACTAATAACCGAAGATAAACTTTGCATGCCAACCTTTTGCCACTAACTGCAATATATTTAAGGTAAATGAAGTCCAACATCTTAGTATGGTGAAGTTAGGTAATGAAATGTTGTTTGGTGTGCTATTTGTAATGATCGAAAAAAAATGTAACTAAAGCTGGCATGTAAAATTACTATGTAGATTCACAACAGATCAGTTAATGCATTAAAATGTTAACAAAATGCAGTCACTTCATCATCCTACCAGCCAGCGTGCTCAGGAAACACTAACAATGAACTGGGTTCAATGCTAGACTAATCAATGTTTGGATACAATTTTTTTTATTTCTATTGGCAAATATACAATGACAAGGGGTTGTATCAGTAGCCAAGGCAAGTGTAACATAGTACGTCACTGATGTCACGTTTCATGCCATGAGTGTGCCGGAAACAGTTGTAACAGAAGAGAAAACAAGAACAGACTCACTGTGAAAGAAGCGTCTGTTAAACGGTGGATAAATTCTTTTGAGTGTCACAACCTCCGCTGAATGATTTCAATATGATAATTTGAGCCATTTGCTCCAATTACATTTGAAAAGTCTAGAGGAGCTGCACAATTGAATAACAAATTCTAGGTATTTCCATGGCCGGGAAGTCAGGGTTTTTGGCTTCAAAACACCACTGAGCAGCTTTCATAGGAATGAACAGGGCTCAACCTCCAACACTGTGTCCAACAATAAAACATCCTTCACAGATCGCATTCCAAATTCCTTCCTTATTCACGCACCACCACCGGATGTTGATCATGTCTCACCACTTTGCACGGCAGATTTAACTTGTTCACTCAGGTCTTACGTTTAGATCAAACCTGAGCCGAGGTGATAAAATCCCGGGTCTACTGCAGAGTTGATTGACCTGGGTATAAATGCAGAATTTATAAATTTCCATTGGCCACAGTTGAATTTTTGAGCTGTGGAAAAGAGGTATAAGGAAAAACCAATGAGCAACCAACCAAACCAATGCAGCCTGAAACTCAATTGATAGACATTCAAACATTTGAAAAGATGCTTCTGAGATGGAAGTTCAGAGTGTACTCTGCACTGATCCACCAATTCATAGTAACCAACATTTGACCAGCAACCTGAGTTGGGTCAAATCAGGATTATATTCAGTCTAATCTGGTCTGAGTATAGACCCATTCTGCAGCAGTTGGTCTTTGTTCCCTGTATTAATACATATAAGACAAGAAATGTCAATTATTAATCATTAATCAATAAATTGCAGTTAATAAATAATTGATTAAAAATGCATTAACTAACTTTGTGAGATGTGCACAAATATGGCAAAAAGTATTTTGCAAAACTACAAAAAGCAGCTACTTGATTATCAAATATATTTAAAAACATTCTTTTTTAATACTGGTACAAGAATTGAATTTAAATACAATACAAGTAATTCGTCATTTCAAAAATACAAACTGACATTATCACATTTAGCAAATTTAGGAGCCTCAATATGGGCTGGATTTTGATGGGCCAGTTGTTCATTGGGGACAAACAGGAGCTAAGCATTGGAAATGAAGATGTTATTTGTGTCGTTTAGTTCATCATTCAAGTAACTTGGTGTTTAACTTATCTGTTCTTTTAGCTTCCAATGAAGCCGCTCTGATTTACACCAAACATAGATCACGTCAGTGGTTGAAACAATTTTCTGATGGGAAAACATCCAATAATTTTATATATTACTCATGATTAACCAATAATCAAGCAGCCAACTATCAGCTAAAGAAATTGCTTGAAATTTGCATCCCTATCTCAGACCCCAGTTGATCCGAGCAGAGTTGCTATCAGCTGTGATATTTGCTGTGGCATAATCGTGGCAGAAGAAAAATGTATCCCTGGGTCCACTAAGGCTACATTTGACTGACTGTCGTCAGGTTCCTATCAGATCAAGTGTTTTTGTTTTTCACAGGTCTCACATCTGTTTTTTGGGCATTGAGTGCAGTTTACCACCCTTGTTGTAACATGCAGGAACTGTACTTTGGCTCTAAATGCTCTGAAAAAGGAGGAATCTATGTCACATACAAGCTGTGTCTTATGTATTTTAAATGAGCAGGAAGCTTACAGATCAATAGCTGCTACACTGAGAGACTACACAGCACATGACAGTTGGATATTTTCATCATGTTTACATGAATGTACTTGTAGACTGTGACAGTCCTGTCTGTCACAGTGATAAGTCATAATCATTTACAGTATGGTGTCTCCATTCATTATGCTATAGATGTAACAGCACCTTTGACCCCAACCCATTTGAAGGAGTAATAAAGCAAGCTAGTGACCCATACACCAAATGTACTGTTTCAGCATCAGTGACAGCAGCACCATGGGTACAGTTAATATTCAAAGAGTAAACTAACAGACTACATTACACTACACTACACAGAAACAAAGACTGTTTATATTAAATAAGAGTTATTTTGCAATACTAATTACACAAGAAAAGTCTCTTCTGCGTGAATATACTGAACACAAAACAATGACAAGTCCTTCTTTGTTAATGTAGGGCACATAATAAATGAGGTAAATGGCTTTTGTTTAGTTTCTACACCCTGTCCCTGTGCACAGTTAAAGTGGTGTAGCTTGGTATAATCATCCAGCCCCCTGGACCAGATGGTTTAATGTATTCACTGTAGTTATAACCTCCAAACATTCAATTTTCCTCTTTTGTTTCCCCTTTAAGTAGCTTTGAGGTTGTTATGAAACATTTTATTTAACTCTGTCTGACACTCATTTAATATCCGCTTGTTCCAGCTCTTCAATAAAGATTTATGGCCTTTTCCCTGAGTGTAAGAAGTGCACAAACATTTTATGGTTGCATTGTTCAATCGAATATATGTTAACACATGAAAAAAAGACATATTTAGGATTTTTGTAAACTGGAATCTTCACTAGATTCCGTGTTGACCCCTGGCATGGGAACTGGTTTTAAGGGGCCCATACTATATGTATCTCGGAAATCTTAAACTGTTGCTACCACATATAAAGCTGTTCAACACTTAAAACTGAGCTATAAAGTTAAACAGCTGGTTGCCTCCTGACCTCCCTATCTGGCTGTGTTTTCTATTTGGCTGCGCTACTTATGTACTTGAGGAAACGCTGTTAAAGAATCCTGCTCTGTACTGTTTGGCATGTTGCAGGCAATTACTTTAATGTAGAAATCAACTTCACCTTTGGAAGTGAGTGAGTAATAAAAGGCTAAATGTCAATGTCAAGTATTATTGTTGAGAAACAACAGGTACACTTGAACCATACCAAAATAAAAACGGTAGAGCATACCTAAAAATTAATAAAGTTAAGACCAGAGGATTTTATGTGGCCCTATAATTAACAGTTCTATTCATATGATTTTATACAAATAAATATATATAAAAATCATACATGTGCATCTACTGTGACTAACATTATGGTCCCAAAGTAGATGCTAACTGCAATGTGTTCTTCTTGACCTTAACGATTTATAGTTACGTCTATTTGAAAAACTGAAATAAGGACTTAGACATCTAATCTGCAACTTAATATGAAAATTTCATTCCTCTTAAAACTGCAACAGCTTTTGTACATATAACCAAGGTAAACTTGGATGAAAGCGTTTTTTAAAATTGTTTTTTTCTTTAATGAAATCAATCTGGCAAGAGATACTGACATACCACCAGACTACAGAGTAGCTTCTTTCCTCCGGCTGTGAGACTACTCAATTAATCCTCTGTGTTCAAATATAAAGAAATCTTTTTATTTTTATTACTTAAAGGTGCTATTTGTAAGAAAAGCTGATTTTTGAGTCTCTTACCTAAATCATCTAAAATGGATGCACTGGTTGGTTTGGAATGAGACTCAAAAATCTACTTTTCTTACAAATAGCACTCATAAATAATTAATAATCAATTTATATAGTTTCTGTTTTAATAGCAGCATTAAGGGACAACAACTACTCATGCATTGTAAAAGAACAATGTTGTAACTAAGTACATTTCCTTTAGCTATTCACTTTAAATTTAGTCACTAAATTCGTCGCAGATTGCACGCTGGATCAGAGCCACAGTAGCACATTTTTAAATGAATTCCGCAATTGGATTAAAAAACAAACAAACGAACAAAAGAAACCCCAAAACACTGGCTCCAATAACCGGGAAAACTCCCGAATGTCAGATCTGATAGAATCTGAGGTACTGACATACCACCATATAAAGGGTCGATCTCTACAGAATAAACATGTATGTAAATATATGTATGGTCTTCACTTACTTTCACTTTTGATACTTAAATAAAATTAATATCTAATACTCAAGTACTATTCGTAAATTTCAATTTTACCAAACTAATATTTTAATACATTATGTTTACTTTAATCAAGTATAACTTTTAGGAACTTTGTACATATAAAGCTAGTTCCAAACTAAGAACATAGGCAGGAGCTGTTAAGCTGTTGTTGGCCAATGCAACTCTGATTACAGTCAGTACGACCTCAACTAGCCATCTACTGAATTTTGCTTCCTTCTGCTCTCCCTTCTAGTCATTGTGGTACATTTTTAATTACAAGCAACAAGGTGAAGCATATAGATTTAACATGTAATATGTAAATTATAGAAAACATTTTTTTTTAATAAATCTAATTGTGACTAAGGCAGATAACGAGCCAGGAGTAAAATGTTTCTTGATAACACGCCTGTCTCGCACTCAACCAAGTGAGCTCTGAGGTGCACCCTTTACATCCCTAATTATTTCCTTTAGCCCGCTCAGCCCTCTTTCACCTCTGGCTGGAGCCTATTTGATGTCTGGCTTTCAAGGCAAGCACCATGACACAAAGACCTAAACCCCTCCACCTCCACCCCAACCATATTCATCGCGGCTTAGTGGGTCCTTTCAAAGTACATGTGCCTCTTTAGCAAACTCAAAAAAGTAAAGGAAACGTCCTCAGATTTACTTTTCCTTAAAGTTTTCATAATTGCCTTTTAAAGATCTTCCTATTGATCTTTACCCACAGGAAGGAGATAATAGATCTCTCACTTGCAAAGTTTGCTTATTTCAACACAGTTACCAATGACCAAGCCCCAGCTGATGAAGAGAGAAAAAACAGAGTGGTGTGCAAAGTGTGAAACTGATTCCTGCTGCTCTCGTATGACGTCAGCACACACACACACACACACACACACACACACAACACACACACACACACACACACACACACACACACACACACACACACACACACACACACACACACACACACACACACACACACACACACACACACACACACACACACACAGGGATGTGGTGTTGCAGGGTAATGGCATGCAATGAGACAATGAGTCTTAGCAGTAGGAGGATCTCCTCTTGGAGCACTTATACCCTCTACTGGCTGAAATATGTTATGTCAAATAGGGACGGTATCTGCATTTGTCATGGGATGTCAAACTATCATAGCATACAGTGTATTTATTCAGCATTATGTGAACAGTAAACTACAGGTTTGATGAGGTTCTTTTTTAAAGCATGAATAATTAATGTGAAGTAAAACTAGAGAATGTGTTTTAATTACATAAGACATAACCTGGTGGAGTAAAAGCTACTGTCACATGAATCACAATTAAGTGCATTGCTAGTGCATAGTCTCCTAAAGTTACAACAAAGAGTAGCAACATGCAGTGCTTGCAGATCATGTCCCACTGACTGTTATAGGGTTGGACAAATCACAAAAATTGTAAAGAAAACAATATAATTATAATGTATTTTATTTAGCACTATTTTATCACATAATCCTGCTGCTGCCCATGCATATATTTTTCATTATTTTGCTGATAATGACTATGATATTCCAAAACATATTCTCCTAGTCAAGGTAAACACAAAACACTCTTTGTATTTTTTTTTTCCCTTTGCATGATTTATTGCTTCAAATTGTTGATATTCTTCATGAGTTTCTTGCCTCATTTTTTCTCATGACTCATTGAATGTTTGAGATTGGTCTTATATTATCATCAACATATAATGAATTAGTCATTATCACACAAATAAAAACTAAATAAAAACTGCATGAGTTCATTTTTATTTCACATCACTGTATCTTGAGAAAAAACAACAACGACACTGAACTGACTCTGCTTTGCCACATAAAATACTTCAAGAAGAGCAGGTTAGTCAAGAGTCCAGAAGGGGTCAAATAAAGGTAGGATTCACAGGGCAGAGCGGTCAAATATATCCGACTAAGATGTTTGTCCTCTATTAAGTCTGTAATCACACCGCTCTGAGCTGGCCCCTTAGACCTTCATCTTTAGCTGCCGGCCTGGTCCGGATCAAGTATTTAGTTTGATAAGTACGGTTTACCGGGGATCACACTCTGCAGACAGGCAGGTTAGCCAGAGAAGGAACTATCCCCCTGAAGGTGATTAAGTGGCTAAAGAAAAGCTGGGTGAGAGGCAGAAGACGCAGGTACAGCTCATGACGAGATCCGTCAAAAAGATCACGACTGGTTCAACCCGTTTTCTCTTCTCTCAGAGCGAACAGATGTTAACATGTGAAATACGCTATAGTCAAAATTAATTAATACATTACCCAGTGAGAATTAATAAAAGTCTTCAAGTACTCTTTTTAATTTTGATTCCCTTTGCCATCTGTTCTTTCCCCCTGACCAATCAGCCCATGAAAAAACAGAAGGGGCAGGAAGACCCTCAGCAGGTCACCACACATTTTGATAAAAAATAACTCAACTATTTTAAGTCCATAACCTGAGTCCACATCATGTCAACACTCAGACGTAAATAATGAGCGTCAGAGATGTCAGTGAAAGACTGACAACAGTTTGGTGTTCCAGTTCAGATAAAGGGCCACAGGGGCATGTCTCATTATCATGTAATGACAATAAATGCTAACAGGCCAATTACATGATCAGATAGCTCACAGCCAGAGAAGCATTTATAATTTCCGTAAATGTATCTTGTAAATGCCCTCCCTGGAGAAAACAGTTAAAATAAGAAGTGAGAAATGCTGGATTGACAGAAAACTACACCATATAGTGAACTTCAACTGAATTTTGAGTTGACTGTTGAGAATCAAGCCAAACAACAGCAACTCCATTCAACTCTATGGCTATTTGCGTTTGCGATGAGATTTTGGAGAAAGGTCATACAAATCAATAGAAATTAATGAATCAAAGGATGCCATTTATAAAAAGTGGTATGACAAGATAATGGGAACTGCCCAAAATTGTTGTACAAAACTAATTTTCAACAACAATGTTCAAAGAAAATCCTGAAAAAAATGTACAGGAAATACAAATATTTTGCTCTTAGGCGAAGCAACTGAGGTGTAAAAACAGGCCATGCCCTTGCAATGCAATTGCAGAAAATCTGGACACCAGGTGTCCTTACAGCAGGTGTTGGATTACCTGCTCGCCTTTTCCAGGACATAGCCCTGTGTCCTGCAAAGTGAGCACACACTAAGAGGACTAAGCACAGGTAAGAAAGGTAAACTTGGGGATTTAGGTCCTTAGCTCTGACTCCAAAGAGACTTAGCAGGTGATTTGTGGCTCATCCCCTCAGGGCTTAGGCTGTGACGATCTGACAAAGCTTGACCATCAAATCAGGTGTCTACTTAACGCAGTGCAGCCAGGTTGATCGGGGAAATGGCTGAAGAACAGGTCGCACATCCTGTTAGCGTAGCTGTTTGAAAGGGTATTTAAAGGGTGATCTCATTATGTTGGATTGAAAACTCCATAATGTGTTCCAAAACAGGTCGAGGAAGGATTCCATTGGCAGAGAACATTTACAGGACATATGCCAACACGTACAAGCTTGTTTACGTCATGTAGGTGGGAGTAACCTGAACTTGTGTTAGTCTGACAGAATAATTAACAGTTGTCACGGAAGTTCTGTTCCACACTGTTGTTATGTTGACATGGGGACATCCAAACACCTTAAGTGATCTCAGCTGAGATGATCATTACAGTTGGGGTGAAACCACAAATGTTTAGGGGCATCTAGCAGCAAGGTTGCAGACTACAAACAACTTAAAACCCCTCATCTTACCCTCCCCATGATGGCTGCTAAAAACGAGAAAGACCTTCTCTAGGTCAGTGTTTGATCTGTCTATTCTGGGTTACTGTAGAACAAGGCGGTACATCATAGCACACTCCGTGGAAGAGTAACCTCTATCTCTGCAGATCTTGAAGTCACATTCTAGGGTAATGAATACACGATTCTTGGTTTAAGGTGTTTATACAATCATTTAGATATAAAGTCCTTCACACAAGACCTTTTACAAAAGAATGCAATAAGTTGCTGTGTGACTATTGGTTTGTTCACTTCCAGCCTTAAAGGCACAATATGTAATTTCTGCAGCTCAAGTCTCAAAACGAAACAAAAGACATTTGGCGAGTGTTGTGTGCGGAGGTCGCTTTTGAGAAAAGAGCTGAATGCAGAGCCAGACCTTCTGGAGTAAGGAGGGGAGCTGGAGGGGAAACTGACTTTAACCTGTTAAGCCCGAGTGGAGCACAATTGGCTTTTTTTTAGCACCTATGGTAGCACATAAGTGAAATACAATATAGTTTGGTACCTGAGAAATTTTAGGTTGCACAGATTGTGCCAAAATGGCAAAATAATAATATATCATTATATACAGTATTATCATATTAAGAAGTTATGGCTAGAGGCAACCAAATGAAACGCATTATCACTTTGTGGATTCCTCCAGTTTCTTTACATATTATATCTCTTAAGTCATGGAGTCTGATGAGGGACAGAGTGAGATTGTGTTTTTGGAGTGACTGTTGCCTCTGTTCTCCCAGTGCTTACAGCTCATCTCTGGTCTCAAGCCAAAAGGATACATTCTGCATAGGTTATGTTCCTTTCACTAAACAAAGTGGATAGCATCTGTCTGCTAGTGATTCTACACTGTAAATTAACAGGATTTTTTGAAGATTACTTGATTTCTAGAAAAGCAATGAAGAAAGAATGCAGTAAAAGCAAGTGTGTCTCCAGTGTAACAGCCTTTTTAGAGCATGACTGGTCTCACTTGTGTGAACCAGCCGTCTGTCCTTTATCATCTCAAGTGTTTGTTTAGAGTCTTGTCATGTAGCCCTTGGCTTCTATCATGAGGTAGTGAAGGCAAAACAAGCTGAGTGATTATCATCACCAGGGCCAGGAAGGGTGGGCAGCAGCAGTGGAACTTATCACATCCATCTTGCACTCCCTTTTCGTTGTGACCTAAACTCTTTTGCACCTCCTCTTCTCCTGGCCTCTGAGCCTCATGTCTGATGTGAGAGGATGACACCTCCCCTTCCGTTGCCTTCTCGGTACAGGCCCCACTCCTTGTCAAATGAACTCCAAACAAGCACAATTACAGTTAATGGGCTGGATAGGATCTCTGTCCTCTTTCTGCCTCTGAAAAACATCCGTCCACCGTGCAAACACAGCTTCTCCTGAGGTTTCTGCATAGCGGAAACAATAATATATCAGATTTTAACTGCTTTAACTTTTAGCTTTTCCTTACAACATGTGTCTCAATTAGAGCTGCACGATATATCGTTTGAGCAACGTCAGCACGATGTATGTGTGCGCAATAGTCACATTGCAGGGCCTGCGAAGTAGGAGGCAAATGAACTAACCTAATTTTAAGGGTACCTGACACACACTGCGCATGCAGACTCTGCATGCACAGCGATCCACCAATCACATTAGTTCTTATTCAGTGTGCCGAAGCAGACGACGCCCCTGCACATGGAGTGAGTCGCTGGTAACAACATTAAAAAATGAGCAACGAACAAGAGGAAATTGCCGAAAACGAAGACTTGGTGCCAAAAAGAAAAGCAACGTCAGTTATCTGGAATTATTTCAGCTACAAGAAGGATGATATTGACCAAACGTGTTCTGTGTCGTTCTGTATCGCAATGTCAGTTTTTTCCAATATCGTGCAGCCCTAGTCTCAATCAATGAAAACAAGGAGATGGTCGAAAGGATGTGTTATGCGAAGAAGCCACAGTGTAGGAACTGATGTCTCTGATGGCTTAGATAGCACAAGCATGGAGCCAAGGATAGTTATCACTGGCGCTCATCTCACACAAACACACACAGCCCAAACAATGACTAGCAACATTTCTGATAGCACAAACAACATCCTGATATAATTACACTATCAGGAAATTAACAAGACAGTGTGTCTGCTCCACCAAGAGCATGTCCCCAACTCTGTATGTGTGAGAGAGAGGATGACACAGAGGAAGGGTGGGAGCGAGAAGGAGGGATTAAACACCACTTTGAGTGCAGTGAGTCTGTGCATCTACATAGATAACTGTCTGGCTGCATCTGGAGATGGCAACTGGGATAGTTGCTAGTGCTGGAAGAAAAACTGGTTAGAATAGCAAGGGGACAATTTGGGATTATATATATGACAAGTCTGCATCACTGACTGTCTACATTGGAACTTTACAGCTCCTTGATTCATTTCATCGTTAAACATTATAATTAGTAGTTACGTAGTTATGTGTCATAAAACGTCAGCAGTGCAGCTGTGGATGGTCATTGTCCCAAGAGGATACGTGTTAATGACTGTGGTGAATACATGTCTTTAGCTCCATGATCAGGCTTAAATTTTGACATGCGACAATCAAAAACGGCCTTTAATGGAACAACTGAAACTCAGGTTTTGAGGCATATAGCCAAACCTTAATTGTCACGTCATAAAACTGATTTATTTCTCCAGTTTATTTAATGTTTTTGAAGGCACAGACTGATGATGATGTCCTCCTGATAGGTATGTCAGATCAGAAAACATGGATGTATGTATGTACATGCATTTATCATTTGATTTTGACTAGTATGTCACACATTACAGACCAGAACAAACAGCAGCACTATAGGAAAAAGTGCACAAACAGAGATGCAGATGCCATCAGCAGTGTATTAAGGCTTGATGATGAACATTATCAGACACCACTGGAATTAAGCAGGTGAATTAGTGTCGTGTTTAAATAAAAAATAACGTTTGTTAGATGTGTATATTAAGACAGTATTGACTGGGTGGAGGAAGACTTCACAGGAGAGTGATCCATGAAAGTCAATTTCTCAGAGTCACTGAATACAAAGGTCTGACTTCAAATTGATGAGTTCTCTCAGATTGCCTCTCCTTCCAAAGCTTATTTTTCCATTAGCACTCAGTGCTGCTGAAAGGCCCAAACTGGATAGGGCTTTAGCTGAGAGACAGCTGTCAAGCAGGCTAAGTGAGCAAACATTACACTTTTCTCCATACCTATGAGCAAACATACACACAGACAGGCAAGCAAACACATGTGTGCGCAAACACAATTCAAAAGGTGAGAGGCAGAGCTCTCCCTGACACCCACAGGCTGCACTGCCGGAGAATCTTTTCAATTTAAGCTCCACTCCCTCATTTGCTTTGCAGTTTATTCTTGTTGTCTCTGCATGTGTTGCCTCACTGCCGTTTGTGTTAAAGCGTGTGCTTGTCAGGTGAGAGTGTTCGGGGATGTTTTTGTTGGATGACACAAGCGTTTATTTACGGGAATCCCTGTGTTTGGTTTGTATACTTCAGGAGCTGACGCCCTTAGTGATATTACCAATCAATGTTTTAATTAGTTAACACATGTAGTAGGTTCCTCAATTGGCTTTTGCTGGTAGAGTGCACACTTTAAAAGAACAACTAATTATGTTTGTTTTGGATAACCATAGTAAAAGCTATTTAGTACAGTATGCTAATGAATGCCTAAAGTACCCTGACTTTGGTAGAAAGCTACACATGTACAGTAAGAAATTATAATTATAAAAAAATAAACGAAGCTAGGGAATATTGCACCAGATTCTACTAATGTCTCAGTCCTCTGAGACATGTTGACAGCCATGTCTGATGCATAAGTGTTTATACCTGATCCCAGACAGCCACATATGCTCGTCCATATAGCCTCAAGCCAATTAATAGTACAAACTGGGATAATGTCACACACTATTTGAAAGGGTGTCCTTGTTTGTACAGTTAAATTGTGATGAGAGTGATTCTGTGAAAGATAAAGAGAACTTGGGCCATATCCTACTTTACTTTACACCTCTTCACACCTGGCTAATTAATGCATAAACGGATTACAAATTGTCTATTTCATGAGGCTACAAACATTGTCAAACACAGCTTGCTCTGATTCCATGGGCTGATTTCACGGATTGCGTCAAGACGCCATCATGTGTGGGCTTGAGTATAATGATACTTTGATACTTTTAGGTTTTATCAATGTGAACAATATACATCTCAGTACTTTGAATTCTCCTCAGTGTTTCAAAAATGCTAGGGATGATTATTGGAACTTTCACAAAATATTTTGTGAAAGTCAGCAATGCGAATGTAACGACTAAGTGGGTAAAAACAGGTACTCGACTAATAGTCATTTCTGGTAAGGTCAGAAAATGACAGCACTTTACTGAGCATAATGCAGAGTTAAATACCAGGATAGTGATGTTTAAAAATGGGTATGTGTGTTGTGACTTCATGATGCGGCATGTGCACTTTAATGTTGTGAATAATAAGGTAGCTCTACAAACAGTTAAAGATGTGCACACATTAACTTATACAATACAGTTTAAAGACAGCTGAATAATGCAGAAGTCAAAAAAAGGAGAATTATAGCAGATGCATTAAATATTGCATTCATTTAGTGGTGAGAGTGATTTCTATTAAGCACATTTTGACATGTCTGAGGCTCCAAACCCTCACCAGTTTAGCGAGTATACCTTGCTGAAAGGTTTCTCATATTTTTTCAAACCAACTCACACCAATTCTGGTCAACCTCTTTGCGTAACACATTTGAATTCAATAGCACCAAAAACTACACACTCCAACAGAACCATTAATGTGAATCAACACAACTTCAACAAATTAATAAACCGGTGACTGAATGTACATCGTAGCAGAATCTGTGCAGAGATACAGATGTAGAAACAGTCCAACTCAAAGAGGAGAGAATACCTTCATTACATAATGTTACTGGCGAACTGTAAGTGACTGTAAATCGTCAGTGATTCCTTTTGTCAACTAAGCAAAGAGGCATAAGGTCCAGATACTAAAAATTAAAGCTAAGCAGTCACAACGTATGCACTCTGCTGATTTCATCTCTGTTAGCATTTTTCAAAATAAACTCCTCATGGCTTCTCTTCACACAGCGGCACTTTGAGCAAAACACAAGCGTCTGGCTACAATCTATCTCTGTATGTTTATGTGGCAAGCTAAAGCAGTGCCATAATAGTAAATGGTTTCAGAACAACCAAAGGCTCAGCTGGGGCTCTACACTATAGATCAGCCGCACACGCACACACACACACACACACA
Organism: Diplodus sargus; assembly: GCA_903131615.1. Classification (NCBI taxonomy): domain Eukaryota; kingdom Metazoa; phylum Chordata; class Actinopteri; order Spariformes; family Sparidae; genus Diplodus; species Diplodus sargus. The sequence continues at coordinate 1,070,534 of CAEMYA010000041.1, forward strand.
GCAGTGACCAATCTTTTCCTGCTAACCGGTGTTGTTAATGGTTAATCCCCAGGGATACCAGTGTTGGTTCAGGCCCAGAAATGCCGCTTGTGTCATTATAAATGGTGTCTCTATCCTGGAACTCTTGGCCGTCTCATTAACTTGTTTCAACATTCCTTCATGCACTTAATTTCAGTAACAGTAAATCTGTTTGGACAGATTGGCAAAACAAAGGTGACAAGATGAACTGAATGATGGCGATGCCTTGTTGTCTCTGGGTGAGCAACTCACTTTAGAGAGGGATGCCAAATGAGCAGAATTAGCTTAAGAAACAGATGTCTATTTGTTGCTGCAAACCCAATAGACATCGTGGTAAAACCTAGCAACAAAGCCCAATGGTGAGCGCCTCTGGAGGCTAGAACACAAATTCACAGCTGAATCAGGAGTCTGTTTAGGTAAAGTAGGGAAACAGTGCCCCACTCTGTCCATAATGAGTAAGACAAATGGGATGACTATATTCTCTGCAGGGCACTGTGTCAAGGGCAATAAGGCTTAACAACTCAAGCAGGAGGTGGGCGAAGGCAAAGACAGCATGTCTGCAACACCTTTGTGTCACAGAAAAAGGATTATTAGGTTGCCCCGTGATCAGTATACACGAATGCACGCACATGAAAATACAGGCTGCCCTATCAATTGAAGACACAGCTATTATACGAACAACAGGGGTGCGTGGGGCTTTGTCCCCCCAAAAGTGGGTCATAATTAAAACCTACAAGAAGAGAGAATAAAGGAAACTGCATACAATTGGTGTGGGGGTGGGTCCGCATGTTCTCCAACACTGTCAACTGCCCCCCTCTTTGCACATGGTGGTGTCTGGTTGAAATTTCACACAGCTGGGATGAGACTACCTTAAACCTCCTTTTGTGTTTCTGTCAATAATCATGTTTGCACTCTCATGATCCAATGGCTTTAGCTCTGGTAAGTTATTTGCTGCTGCACCTCTGCCACCTACATGACTGACTGATGTATGGCTTTTCTCGTACACGGGGATCAACATAGCAGTTACTGACATGCTCTCCTTTCTTCGCTGCCTTTCATCTCTTCTGCCTCCCAGTTTTACAGCATTTGTGCAAACACCGTCTATAAAACTGTAAGACACAAAAACTGTTCCAGGTTACCAGTGTGTAACCTAACATGAACTTCCAAACTAAAGCACTATTATAATCACATGAAGGAGTGACTGACCTTAGAATACAGAATGATGCTGATATTTGGTTTAATTTTTGCCAGATTTAGCACAACAACAAGAGAGGGTGGGAGATGGTTGGCTATGCTAATTAAAAATGTTGTCTCCTGCCTAGGATGGCAATGTCAGGAAAAGTTAGTTGACAATCTTTTATTCCCTGGATCTTCAAAGGGTTAAAAAAGGTTATTTTTTCAAACATACACATCCAACATTTAATTAGCAAGATAAATTTGTAAGAAATGAAAAATGAAAAATGAATAAATAAAACAAAACAATAGTAATATTAATAATAATTTACACAACATTGATGATAGTCTACCCATGATTCCTTGCGCAATCCCATGAGCAAGCTAACCTAACTGTATGTGAAATTCCTGTGTGGCACCCTATCCATAGTCAGCTAACTATGTACAGTATTTTGCTCAATGACACTTCAACATGCAGTAAGGGGAGCCAGGGAATCAAACGAGCGACCCCCCAATTACTGGATAACCCGCAGTACCTCTTGAGCGTCAGTCAACCAAACGCCTACTTAATTTCTGGCAAATTCAGGTTAGCCTCTGCTAAGTGGGCATCACCAACGAGTGTACCAATGAGGCATTCTGGTAGCTAAGATGCATGCCATGTACTACAATAGAACTTTTCGGTTCAGAGACGTTGGTTAGGGTCACTCACTTTGTCTCTCTTTCTCCCTCACTTCCAGTCGAGTCTGTTCTGTCTACTTAAAAAATAGGATAAAAAATCTTCAAAACAACAAAAAATATATTCTGACACTATCACATTATATCCACTAAAAAATATGCTTCCGCTCATTTTTCAGTTTTAACTGGCAGTTTCTCTCCAATAATACAAAGCCAGTTCATGTCATATGGGTGTTGTGCAACCTCTGAAAGCCTGAATAAATAGCCTTATGGATGGGTGGAGTTTGAGATCAGCACTGAAATTACACAAAAGGTCCTGGGGACCGTTACAGAGACCTAATGATTGCTACATGATGCACTGAAACCTCATATAACCCATGACCCCAAGCTCATGGGCACCGGGGGCTGCAAGAGGTCAAGTGATGGGTTAGGGGTATATTACTTCAAGCTTGGGTGTGTTGTCCAATTAGCTTCTTTCTACCATCGAAAAATTACATAATTACACGTCAATATCAATTATTTTTAAGAGCATCAAAAGATTAAGGAAAGAGGCTGTGCAAAGGAACACTGATCGTTAGCCTGAGCATTTCAGATCCAAATTAACGTATTAAAACACCAAAGTCAAATGATAACACAAACAAACTAACCAACTGAGGCAGCGGTAGACCAGCAACTCCTGTGTTCTGCAAGGTAAAATTACTGTTTTTGTCAATGGAGTCTGGAGACTTTTAAAAGAGCAGTATAACGGCTGTTTCTGGTAAACAGAACGTCTATCTCTGTGGGGATCCTTTCCATAAGGTTGTTACACACATTGAATAACAATCTGAGCCTGTCATTGCCCCCCCCCCAAAAAAGGAACTTTAAGTGGATGTTGCCGCTAAGGAATACATTACAGCTAGTTTCATGGCTGCTGCCTTAATAAATCTACTGGACCAATTCCAAAAATGTTTACACCTTTTAGTTATTTGACACCAAAATTTGTAAAAATTGGGTCCAGGTTTATTAAATACCAGAATGACCATTACAATTGGTTACTAATTCCAGCTGACCTTTGTTTAAATGTCTGTAAACTCAACTATTCTGACCTCAACTTTAACACTTTCACATCTGACTTTAATAGCTGTGAGCTAAAATTGCTATTAAACCTGACACCGGTGTTTTAATAGGATAAGTTGTCAAAGATGGCTACAAACACTCACTGTTGTAGCTCTAAGTAAAACTTACAATTTGTGATTACAAATAGGTTTCATAAATGACAGAAGTAAAATGTAATCACAGTAAATGTAAATAATATTTACTTAGTAAATTAAGTCCATATTAATATTATTATTATTATTGTCATTAAGGGAATGATTCACTACCAACTCCCTCCCAAAAAACCTTCAGCATCAACAATTATTTCATGTATGTCTGAGAACAATGTCTAGGTTTGATCATGAATACGAAGTAGCAGCCACTAACTAAAAAGAAAACTGTACCAAGTCAGCGGGTG
>CAEMYA010000041.1:1073910-1117197 GCA_903131615.1 Diplodus sargus
TGCTAAAGAAAAAAAAAAAACATAACTCATGGCCCGCCCATCCATTGTGTATCCACTGTGTATGGAGTTTGCTCAGTTGTTATTGAGGGTTCCCAGGACCATTTGGTCAAACTACTATTTCCAAGGTCTGTATAGAACATTCATGCTTAACATTTACAAATGATCATATCACATTAAAGTGAATATTTGTCTCATCCACATCACTGAACAAAACAGGGGACCTAGAGACAGAGCAGTGTCATCTCCCTCAGGAAGGACATGTGTCCTCTCATAATAGTAGCAGCACAAACACAAGCACACACACATACACAAATGCACAATTACTAAGCTGTGCTTTCATTGCACCACATAAAATAAAAGGCTGCAGGTTTGTTGAGTACGTTTAGAGAAAATCACCTGAAAGTCAGCTAGGAGGGCAAATATGAAAAGAGACGGGCTTTTGGAATAGAAAAAAAACAATGAATCAGAAAAGCAACTTCAAGTGGCACCTGTTATGGAGCAGGAGGACCAGGGTGGAGGATTGGAAAGGACAAAGGCTGAGTATTATGCTGCTGTTATAAAGAGCGGGTTAGCCTGTTTGCTTTAGAGGTGTTGTCCGGTTGCCCCAGCGGCTATGTATAGCGGGGACGCCCATAGCCTTTGTTTTCTGACACGAACATGGGTTATTGAGAGTGAGCTGTGGACACTGATGCGTGACTGAATTCCTATTAGACTGGCGGCACTGGAAGCGTCTCCAGAGGACACCTGCAGCATCAGCTCTATGCCTTATAGCATGAATTTATGTAATGGAGTTAAACTGATGATGGTTTCTGAGAATGGGTTATGATACTACAATGTTTCTGGTGAAAATGAGCATAATGGTTTGCCTAAAATCTAAAAAGAACTGTTTTTATTTACAGACTGGAGGCCAGTCATGCCTCTACCAATCAAATTACTTCAAGTTTATCACAAGTTATAAGTTAAATGCTGAGATCTCATAACGCGACATCACTAGAAATAATAAGAAATAACAGCAAGTAACATTAAAGTCTAATGAGAGATGTACCAATCTGCCTTTTTTTTCAGGTCTGATCCAATTCCAATACCTGAATCAGCTACCATGGCTCTTTTTCGTTTTTCGCTTTGTCTGGGTTTTTTTTCTCTTTTGGTTCAAATGTTTTCCATTGTCATCATTTTTTCCATTACTGTTTCATATTTTCCATTGTCATTTTAATTTCTTTGCTGTACATCTTCCCCATCTTCACCACCTCGCTATTGTTGCTGTTGTGTACAGTTACATAGGGCAATTGAAGAGCAAAAAAATCGACAAAAATGCTTTAAATTTAAATGTCACCGAAGCAATTTATTTGAACTCTAAATTTTAAAGTTCATATCTGCTCTGTTTGTCTCATTGTTTTTGTCAGGAGGGCACCTCTGTAATAATACATGGCATATCGCTGTGCTTTATCAGTTGATAAAGGCACATTTTAATATTCTTGGACATTAACGTATCTAGATAAATCTATCTATAAAGAGTCTGAAAATGAATCATCATGTATGAGTTCCTACCAAGTCTGTGGCTACAAAATAAGTTTGCCTACTGAATTAATGGATGCACCTTGTGAATATTTTCATTTGCAATTTATTTGTGGGTTTTTTTCATTAACTGACATATAAAATATCAGAACATAGTTCAAAAATTCTTCCCTGACTCGAGGAAGACAAAGATTTTTCAGTTTACACCTCACAAAACAGAAAGAAGAGAATCCTCAGATTGGAGGAGCTGAGGCCAGCGAATGTTTGCCTTTTCTGTTTGAAAACTGACTTAAATGGTTAACTTGTTAAGAACTAGCCTCTATTTTGTGTCTCTGCTTGAAAATTAACAAAGCATCTCTGCAACCACAAGGTCTATTTGAATAATCAAGGAATCATAATAAAGGGAGCACCTGAAATATGATCAGATCGTCATCGCTGCTGGTGAAGGAGTCTGAGGCCTCCTGGCCACTATCTCAGCACTGGGCAGCTTCTTTAGTGATAGGCTAATACATCCCAAATGTGTGAAGGAGAGGTATCACAGGTCCTTCCTTCCTGCTGCTGTCGGACTGTACAACCAGCACTGCTCCCAGTAGACCTAGCATGTGCACTATGTCATAAAAGAACCCATTTCTCTGTTTTTGAACAAATATGGGTACGTGAAACTGGACAATTTCACATACCCATATTTATTATTATTACAATTACAACACACTACCATACTGCTTACAATTACACTTTATTAGAATATTACTATCCTTTGGGTGCTGTGATGAAAACATTTCCCCCATTTGCGGGACAAATAAAGGAAACTCTGATTCTGATGTGAAATTTTAAGTATTTATGCCAGTAGGTCCGACTAAATGAAGTTGGCACAGAGCATTAATGAAAGATTTTGCAATGAAACATGCAACTTAAGAATCAATATCCCTTAGAATGATGCAGCTGCAGCTCCAAATCTCTAGCAAATGGTAGCAAAACATCTAAATATTACCTCTGACGTTTTAGTGCTGAGAACTCAGGCAGAATCTCCAAATGAGCTATTTTGGCACTATCTGTGCCATTTAAAACATCTCTGGTACCAAACTATATATTTCACCTGTATGTTACCTTAGGTGACATATTCCAATTGGGCTCCACTGTGGCTTACTAGGTTAATTTTCAATTAACCATCGTTGCAGATTAATTTTCTGTAAATCCTCTTATAAAATGTTAATCAATTTATTGTTGCTGTACCAATTGGATAAATATATAAATAAACTAACCGCAAAAAGCAAGCAAATTTGTGTTAGGTAGATTATTTCTTTGTTGTAACAATGCTTTTTGACAAAAACTCTTATATCATTGGAAAGCCAGCTTGTTTCCCTTTTAAATGGCGTCACACTTGTAACGAACATGCATTTGTGGGATGAGCAGCAGAGCTGAGCTTGTGGGTTGCGTCCAAATTTGAAAGATCTTCTCTGCCAATGCCAAACAGCTACTGCTGTTGCTATTGACTCTTGTTTTGAGCTTCTGGTACCCCCAGGTAATGACAATCAGGAGCCTGATTCTCGGGGTCTGCTCCCAAGAACTGGCGTGCCTTGTTTGACTGATCTGGATAGGGCCTGTGTGATGGGGCAACTTCAAGCTGGTGTTCCCCAATACTACGTTGCGGCTTTATTTGGAGTGAGCCCTAGTACCATCTCCAAAGTGAAGGCCGAGTTCCATATAAGACCCTGTCAGCATTTAGGAACTGTAGGCAGTCTTCTACAGATTTGCAGCCAATTTTGCAGGACGATATGGCTGACGGCTCACTGCCCAGACAATCCAGAACTGCTGCACACAGCCAATCCCCTGTCTCACAGGGTTGTCAGGAGACCTACCATGACTGCCCTTCACCGTCAGGCCTGTTTTTGCTGGCGTCGGTAACACACCAACCTGAACATGTGGAGGAAAGCTATGCTAAGCGATGAGTTCAGATTCTGTCTATGGCAGTGGGATCATAGGGTCAAAGTGGTGGAGGAGATGCGGAGACTGCTATGCTGCACCAATAGAGCAGTATCCTTTGGTGGAGGCAGTGTGGTGGTGTGGGGCGGCGTCTCCCTCACTAGAAAACCAAGGCTTGTCATCATCAGAGGCAATCTCAATGCAGAGGAGATATTGAGATGAGATTGCGTAACAAGTGGCAACTCCATAACTTCACAGTCTGGGACCGAAATCTGCCCTAAAAGAACAACGCTCTCCCCCACTGAGCAGGGTTTCTCAAAGACTACCTGCAGAATTTGGGAGTGGAGAGGATGGAATGGCCTGCCAGCAGTCCTGATCTCAACCCCATTTAACACTTCTGGGATCAGCTTGGGCCAGAGTGACCAACACAACCATGCTGGCTGACTTGCGAAAAAATGCTGGTTGAAGCAGTGGGATGCCATGCCAAGGCAGCTGTGGCTCAGGGGTAGAGCCAGCATGGCAGCTTGCATGGCAGGCACTGCCATCAGTGTATACATTTATGAATTAATTAATGTAAGTCGCTTTGGACAAAAGTGTCAGCTAAATGCCCTAAATGTAAATGTAAATCCCACAGCAGTGATGACCAGGCTGGTGACCAGCATGAGGAAGAGGTGCCAGGCTGTTGTGGCTGTGTATGGTTCCTCCACACACTGAGGCTCATGTTTGCTAAATTACTAAATTGTTAATTTGCCAATATGTCTTGTTTCTCCATACCCCAATCATCCAATCAACCAAACAAGAGACATTAACAGATAAATAAACAGTTTAAGATTCATTGCCAAGTAGCATTGTTACAACAAAGAAATAATCTACCAAACACATGTCCTTACTTTTTATGCTATGTTTATATATGTACATGTGTAATTCAAAACAAAATACATGTCATGAGAGCAATAGATTAGTTTCAGCTATTCTCTCTCACCATAATCAGAGTATATATGTATTCTAGCAAAAATGAGGCAGTACCTTTTTGAAATGGATCACATTTCACTCTAAATCTGTGATGACGTCGCAAAGTTGAGGACGAGTAGCAAAACACCAACATATATATGTAGAATAGAAAACACCTAAGGTGAAATTCATAGAGCTCAGCAACAAGTTTTACTGATGCCTATCTGTCCACACCTATGTGTCAACCTTCTAGCTCATCAACAATAAAACAGGATTAATACATACTTCAAACGGAGGGGTAGGTGCATTTGTGTACACACTTAGGACTTGTATTCAACACTTATTAACCCTTTTTGAAGTCTGAGCTCGTGCATTCAGTCACTGCTCCATTATAAATCAGAAAAGCTGCTGAATGCCCAACACAGAGCACAGAGAAAGTGGAATCAACCTGTTCAAACAGAGATGGGTTGAGAAGTGTCATTCCCACGGCGAGGTGTGCCAGCAAGCTTTGAAAGTGTGATGAGTCAGGGCAAGCTCTTGGGTATGTTGCCACAGAATTAAACACTGAGTGTGTCCTGTTTGATTTTAAGAGCCCCAGTTCTTAAATGGTCTTGTCTGTCAGCACGTACAGATTTCACTAAGAGGCCAGAACAAAGAACTTTCCCGTCATTACTCCGTTGGGATTTTCCTCAGCGCGTCGACTGGTTGTGTGTGGTGAGAATAGGTGTGAGATAACTGGAATGGTGAGGATATAACATGTTGGAAGAAATACAACCATACCCAGTCCCACATATGTCAGGGGTGTCTATGTGCATAAGTCACCTACATTTTTCAGGGGTTCTGCATTCCTTAGTTAGCCTCTGGAAACTGCAGCATGTTTTGACAAACAGTGTCCCAACACTTGCAATATTTACACAGGACTGGACCACCAACAGCTTTGTGCTTTTACTCCTCCTATTTCTCAACACATTACCTTGCACATCTGTAAGTCCTGAACTCCAACATAGCTTTCTGACAAGTAGCTTTCTGACAGCTTTTAATACCTCACCTTTCACCTGCACTTTGTTAAAAGAAAGGCAATCCATCATTCCGAGGAATGAAAAGCGAAGCATTTACCGGGAGATGAGTGAGAAGTAACATGTTTGATCTGTTGAAATATTTGCAGAGGGATTCCGAAATGTAGGAGTGCTTAAGCGTATCTGAGGGAGTTTCCCCACATCTGCCAGCGTGAGGAGCAACAGACTGCAAAAACTCCACCCAGAGATCAGAACTGTTCACCGAACATGTATATTATTGGCTTAAGTAAAATCTAATGCAACCCTATTGCAAGACAAAACGTTGATAATGGATGATGATGCAGACACCTTCATTTTTTTTCAGTGACCAATACCAGTGTTTTCTATATTTATTAAAACAAAAATAAATAAAAAAGGCTCTATACAGTTTGTCCAACGTCATCCACATCAGCGGAAGCTCCAAGATCCACAATTGATTTGAAAAGAGGCAATCTACATCCTCAACACACAGTTGAGATTGTGCATCCTCTTACGACCAGGCGCTTGGTAATACTTTTGGTTAAGATTTAAGTGTAAAAAGGATCTAAATAATCTCTTTTCAAATCAATGTGGGATTTCAGGGTCTTGGGTTAAACTAGTATGGTATGGTGTATGGTGTATTCACACGTTGGTGAATAGATAATGACTGGATGGTCATTATTCTGTAAAAAAAAGTTAGTTTTCCTTTATGGAAACCTGAGGGTTAGTTTCCTCAAAGGAAATATAACTTCCCAAAATGCCCACACTTGGTTGGGGTTAGAGAGAGATTGTGGTTGTTAAAAAAAATAAACAAACCGCATTGAATTCAGATGTGCTACGCGCTTATTTACACCCCCCAGCCTATACACCCTAAGTCCCAGCCTCTCTGCATCGCACAGTAGCACCTACTTTCCCACCAAATGAAAATTCAACAATATTTTTGACCTGCAGAATTGTTCAGTATGAACAAATAAACTGCTGTCTAATGCATTTCAATTTACACGACACTTCATTCTGAATATTCAGTTTTAGTCATAACAGGGCTGATTTCAGTCTGTGTATGTTGCCACCTTCACAGCTGAGCTAGTTCTTAATGCACATGGCAATTTACCATCTAATGGTAAGTGGGAGAAATCGAATGTGTTTTCAGTGATCTGCTAATAATTCAGTTCATCCAAGGGAGACAGTCTGCATTGTTTTTTGTAGCATTCCAGGCTAATGGAGCACTGCCTAAACTAGAGAGGTCATCCCCGGACCAAAATCTTGCCTCAAATCAAGTACTGTTCCCAAATGAGAAGCAAATGTTTCCCAAGACAGATTTACGAGACACCACCATTTAAGGTAATACAAACTATGCAGCTCGGTAAAACATGTGGCAACAACGAGAAGGTAGGCAATGAAAATACGTTTGATGCAGTGATCTTCTAGTCCAGCTGTCAGGTTGTAGAGTTGTCCATGATGGTAAATGGATCTCATGGTCTTTTAAACAATGTATGATTTTTTTTTTTTTTTTAAAGTCACATTGTCTGGTTGATTTACAATATACTCTTACATCTTCTAAAACATATCATCTCATCCTACAGAAAGGGACAGAGCAGGCTGTTCTTTCTGAGGAGGCTCAGGTCTTTCAATGTGTGCACCAGGCGGCTACAAATGTTCTACCAGTGTGTGGTAGCCAGTGTCATATTCTTCGCAGCAGTGTGCTGGAGAGGTGGCATTGGGAACGGTGGTGCCATCAAGCTGAACACACTGGTAAGGAAAGCCAGCTCTGTGGTGGGGATGAAACTGGACAGTGTGGAGGCGGTGACAGAGAGGGCGATAAGAGGAAAGCTGCAAGCTATAATGGACAATCCCTCTCACCTTCTCTATGCCGAGCTGAGGCAACTCAGGAGCACGTTCAGCCACAGACTCACCCAACCAAGTGCCTAAAAGCGCTTGGGGGTCAGCAATCAGACTACACAACACCACCACCACAGCTCCCAACACCTCCTTTCTCCACTGATTAAGGACTCAACCATACACTTCACTGTCACTTAAAGACTGATTGTTTTTTGTTATGTTGTTATTCAATATCTCAGGAACCCTGGACATTGCACATTTGCCAGTCACATTTATTATATACTGAACACGTCATGTACACACAAGGACGGTGACTGTATATAGCATTTTTTTTAAAAATTCGAATTGTTTTATTATATTTGTATTCAAATTGTTATTTTATTCTTTGCTGCTTCTTTCCCTCCGAACTGCTGTGTTACCTGTAAATTTCTCCCGAGGGGGATCATTAAAGGAACATTGTATCTTATCCTCAAGATCCTTCTGTGAAGCCTGCACATGTTAAAATCTGACGAATCTCTTACTCTCGGGACATCATCTTAATTTCATGCTAGCATCATCTTCAGTAGCTGACACATATTGCAGGAAGACTGCCCTCACAAGAAAAACAACACAGCCAAGACCTGACAGCAGCCACCTTTGGACAGTATTATTGGGCGGCTGGTGCTGTGGCCGGCTGCACCTGGCTCTAAAGTTGGGCGTAGCTATAGCAGAGGCTAAAGTTACCAAGATTTCTTCCCCAGTGTTGGGAAATATCAGGTGGGGGAAGTGGCTTTTTAATCACTGTCTCTGGTGCTGTAAAGACTTACAGCAAGTCACAACCAAAGCAATAACAAAAGCCACAGAAACAGACATAGCCAAAGCAGAAGGTGTGACCTTGTGCTGTGGTCGGAGCCTGTGGCTGCAGATGGAGATGGCTTTCTTTAAAGAAAAGGAACAGCAATTCAAACGTCTCAAACAATATGCTCTTATTAACCTGAGAGAGACCTCAGGTCACATTTTCTCTCAGAAGCAACATCAAAAACAGAAGCATGTAGCAGAGTATTGACAGACAAGTCCGCACTGATAAGATCATCCAATTAAAAGATGGATGAACAGCTTGCGTCTATTCTGAAGGCAATTACACACAGTATATATTTCTTATTCATTTTGAAAACCTGTTTGTGACGCAAACGAGAATATAAAGCCATGCAAGCTGCTCTGTGGGGCTGTTCATTACACAGTAGTGCTTTGAGCTACATATTTTTACAAAATGTGAAATGAAACATTTTCTAATTAGCAAAAAATGCAATCGTTTCAGCAGCTGTTTGTGATAGACTACAGTATTGGACAAACTGAAGTTTTGAACTGATGGTGGCAAATAAAAGTAAGGGAATATACAAAGTCATTAGCATAAATCATCTAGTAACCATGAATGTCTATACCAAATTGTGTACAATCCATCTGGCAGTTGTTGAGGTATTTCCCAGGATAAGGGAAACTTGACAGCTAGTAGAGTTAGAGGAAAAGTAAGTAAACCACCAAAGTCCATAGGATTGATCATGTAGGTACTATGGATATCCTTACAAAATGTCATTGCACTCCACGTAATATTCCACTAAAGTCCAAAAATGTCAGCTTGCTGGTGGTTCTAGAGCCTAAGTAAGGGGATCACCAAAATTAGCAAGATTCATCATCTGAGGAACATGTCTGTACAAAACTTCTTGAACGACCGACCGGCCGACATTGCGAGAACAAACATTAAACAAGTGATACAATATATGGACTAAATCAGGGTTGCCCAATACGTCGATCATGATCGACCGGGTGACCGCAACGCTTGCTTAGATCGCTCTGCGGGTAGATCTTGGTGAATCTCCGAAGGCCAAGTCAAATCTATGCCACCTAATTGACGTACAGGACGGCCAGTCTGAGATCTCTCCTTGTGCGGGTCACGCGTCACCATGCATGCGCAAATGCGCTAGCTACTGCAAAACACAAGCAAGCTAAGTTACCTGGTTAGCGGCTTCAATTGATATCAAGAAAAGAAGGAATATTTAAAAAATCAGTGGGGCAGCTGGACCAAGTAAAAAACCCAGAACATACCACTTGCATGCAGAATGGGAGGAGGACTTTTTTTTTGCCTTTTTCGAAGAGCATTTGTCTGATTTGTCAAACTACCATCACTATTCCGAAGAAGGGGAATGTTGAGAGGCACTTTCGAACTGTTCATAAAAAGTACGACACTGAACTTACGTCCGAAAAGCGAGCTTGGTGAGGGAACTAAAATCACAGTTAATCAGACAACAGTCGTTTTTCACACAGCGGAATTTAGAAGCAAAGGCGGACACCAAAGCACCGTTACAGGTGAGTCACTCTATCATTAAGCTTAAGAAGTCCTTCCAAGATGGAGCGATGATAAAAGAGGCCTTTGTTGAGGCAGCTGACTCCTTGTTTCGGGATTTTAAAAACAAACCAGAAATATTATCATCAATCAAAGCGCTTCAGCTATCAAGAAGTAGTTACACAGCGCTGTGAAGTAATGGCTGAGGATTTGACACTGCAGCTTCAGAGAGACATTGCAGACTGCAAGTGTTTCTACAGACACAAGCGATACAGCCCAGTCGTGCATTTTTATTCGGATGGTGTTTGCAGATATGACTAAAAAAGAGGAGCTATTAGTATTACTGCCCATGAAAGAACCACGCGGGGAGAGGACACTTTTCAGTCACTCAAAAACTTTATGAAGAAAACCACCAGCTCCCGGTGTGTAAACTGTGTGCAGTTTTGATGGTGGTTTGCCACCTATGTGCATTGCTGCTGTCAATTTTTATGTGCAATACCAAGGGTTACATTACTCTCTCAATATCAGTTACGCATTGTGGTATATAAAGTGTACTCAGTATATGCAACAATAACAATAAATAATAGATGTTTAGTATTTTTCATGCAGGTAGATCATTTTGACCTGGTCATTTTGAAAGTAGCTCGGAAGCTAAAAAAGTGTGGGCACCCCTGGTCTAAATCAACACTACTGGCTAAACAATTTAACACTTACTAGGTCAAATCAATCAACCCTTTTGACTAGTTTCCAGTGTGTGGCATAGTGACACATCTTATCATATCCCAAATGAAGAGGATCAGCTTTATTGATTAGAAAATGGATAATGACATAGCTTCTAAAAAATCAATGAGGGAAGAAATAAATGGTTCTGTATAATTATTCCCTACTCTTTTATGCTTGTATGAACAAATCCTCTGCTCTTTTAAATTAACAAACATACAACTTTTCAGTATGGAAGAACAAAGGAATTAACAATATGATGTAGAACTAGACAACTACAAAATACCTTCAACATGATACTACACAAAGAAGATAAGTCGTTTAATGGATCAGAGTTTCCTATCTCTGTCAGTGTTCTAACATAAACAGGATCATGTTAAATAATGGCTAATTGCCAGTACTTAATGCTCTCCTGCTGAGACTTCCCTACAATATGCACAACTAAAAAGGCATCAGGCTTTCAGCTGACAAATGGTTACCACAATCACACTTATAGCATTAACCAGCTTATGGTGTAAGCACACTAAGATGAGCCCAAATAACGGATGTCTATATCAAGATTAGTCAACTTATAAAACCACATAGGCAGATTAGGTGTCTTATTCCACTGACCCTCTCAAACAAATCTGGGTTTATTATCCAAGGAGCTCCAAACCTATGACTCAAGCCAAGTTCTAACAGCTGCTCCAGTAGACAGACTGCTAAAGACCCTATACCAGCAGATGATCCGGTCAAGCAATCCTTATCTGACCACATACGCTTACAGAAATCAATTTCATTAGCTATTCACCTAATGCACCACAGGGGCCACAGCTGTTTATTTCAATCTAAAATAACATGCGAATAAAAACAATTCTCTCAAAAAACACAAAGGTTAACGTGATATTCCTATTGGAATGCAAACAATAGCAACATTTTAATAAAATGTTGTTCTAATATTATAACAAACGTAATGTCCATTTACATGTTTCATTATAAATGAAGGAGTATTACAGCAAACATGGTATTTTTGTAGCAAGACCTTGTCTGTTTGATACAATATGGGATGGTACAAAAAAACACGTATATGTTAGCAAGCTGAGGCAGGGTATGAACTTTAGGGGGAAGGACATGGTGTATTAGGTATCATTTGTATTTTCAATTATATATACAATTGTATATACTGTACAATTTGACATTATTCAAATTTTCCCCACTAGCATGTCTTAAAGTAAAGATCACTGAGTCTATGCATTAGCATTTTTACAGTCCCATGGTGCATACCGCATGGTCACAATAATGTTAATGTACAGGCAGCTGATAGCTGTTTGCCTTAAGAATAAGCTCTGAGTTTTTGGCATCCAAAAATTCCAGGTTTGGAATTTCCTGATACATCCAAATCCAAATGTATTCTAACCAGAGATTATTTATGATGTACACCTATCATAATGCTGTATGAGCTATATTCTGTATCCTCTGCATTAACTGTTCTAACTCAACAACAACTCACAATCATACCTAAGAGTAACTTTATGTATATTAACAGTATGTAACCTGTATGATTGTGTTTTATATAGAGGGCACTATTTATAAAAAGAAAACGTTTTCAGCATCGGCTTAAATATTCCTTTTCTGAACAAATGGAAGAGCAGAACAGAATTTATTTTGTGCAACAAATAAATCAGTCAGATGAAAATAATCACCTTTAATATCCACTGGGGCATGAAGATTGCCTTTTATTAAAGGTCACTATATCAGAGCTTGCAAGCCTCCAATCTCCTCTGTGCTATAACAAAGCACATTAAAACACACATGGTCTATGCACACCCTCCCATTATCTGAAGATGGACAATTATTAAATGGGAAAGCCTCCTGTAGTAACTATATACGATTATGATGGTCAGATATAAAGCGTTTAAGGCAGGTGTTGGAGGGATCAGCAGTGCCAAGTTTTGGCACAGATGACAAAGGGATAAATGAAGGGGAGGGGGGCTTATGACAACAATGATGAATAGGGATTAACAGGTCAAAATGACAGTGGTCAATGATGCCGGTAAAGTTGTGAGTATGTCACGCCCCTTGCCAAGAGTGTTGGTGTCTGCTCACTGGGTGCATGCAGACTGGAGTTTGGGTGTCTGGTGATTGCATCCAGACAGACTCCAAAGCTTTACATGCAATATGGTGTCTGTCAAATTCACAGCTGAACAGCAGGAACTTGAAATGCATCATGCGAATATCCAAAAACAGTGAAGGGTGAACCAAAGTGTGTCCTAACCCCCTCGCAGGCAGAGGGGGGCCGAGACGTGCGTTCGACCGGTGAGCTTAGGCAGATTCACACTGTGATCCAGATGGCCAAAAATGTTAAGGCTATTTCACAAATAAGTCTGTTATCTAAACATAATGTCAGACGGAGGCATTTACTGAAATCCACAGTTGCAATGTAAGACAAAGCAGATCATGATGGAGCTGATGATTCCTCTCTGATGCACAAGATCTGATTTAAAATATTTTCTTAGAACTCCTTGTAACTAAATATGATGACTTTCAATGCCTACAAATCATATTTTTTATAGTTTTAATTATCTCCACCAAGGAGGTTTTGTTTTCACTTGTGTCCATTTGTTGGCTGGTTTGTCAGCAAGATAACACAAAAACTACTGAACAGATTTCCATTAAACTTGTATGGAGGACGGGTTTCAGCTCAGAATAGACCCAATTTACTTTTGGTATGGATTCTGAAAAGGGACGAATCAGGGACATTTTTCTCACTGTCAATATAATGGTGAAATACTGCAATTTTAAACATTTCATTAATTTCTCAGGGAATAAGGAATGGATCTTGATGATAAAAAGCAGTTGTAATTAGGGGGCTGGTATCTATGAATGAGTACAAAAGGGAACTGTTGGGCCTCGGTGAGGGCCTGCACTCTACTGAATGCATTTAAGGGTAGAAATATTTTTAGTTTGTGTGAGATGACAGTATTTGCTTTATAATGGCTCAGTCACACAACTTCACCACATCATTACTGTTAATTGAATGGCACTGATAGTGTCTAATAGAACAAACAATGTTTTGTTTAATTTAAAACTTACACAAAAACCTACAATTTTATCCGCTTATCCACATTCATGTTTCTGCTTATTTTATCAAATTGTGAAATATACACCCTGGATTCAGGTATATTTCAACAATATATTGTTTGTTTTTTAATCCAAAAATCAAAAAGACTGGCTCAAGATGTCTAAATACTCAGATCTGAAAGTACCACAGAGTTTGGAAAGTTACAGTTAAATCTGAATTCACAAATCAATCAGGGTTAATCTTGTTAATCTGACAGGCCAGTGATAATCTCAACAGTACTTGACATTTACAAAGCTGCTGGAACAAAAGGACCACACGCGTACTACTGGATACCCTGGCAACTGTTTGGATTGGTGCAGAAATTACATTTCAGCGAAACAAGCTCTGACGGTTGACAGTCGCAGTCACGGAGGGGGAACAAAATCAGTAATAAATAAGCAAAGTATTTTTTAACACAAAAATAAATACAAAGTTTTAAATAATAATGAAGCTCTTTTCTGCTAAAAAAATAAATAAATATTTGAATGTGATACATTTTCGCATCTTTGTGAAATATCATAGATAATATCCTGCTCCTCTGATGCCATTTCATTTAATTAATCGTAGATAAACCTCTCCATTTCTATCTTTGACAACTATGCTGCAGTTTTGTTTTTACTGCTATACACACATCCCTATTCTATTTCTTACTGAGTGAAACATGACCACATGCCTTTAATAGATACAGCGTATCACAGAGGCATCTTATGGCTGCAAAGCAAATGAGTAAAAAAAAGCAGCTTAAGGATTTACAAATCAATAAAGGTCATAAAAACGGTTAAGACATTCCAAGAAGCTGTGACACTGTACAGTGTCTCTGTTCTCTTACCACTGTAAATCTGATTGCGGAAGGGGTGGGGGTGGTTATTGATTAAAACATGCCCCCAGGCACAACATGTGTCCACTTTTTAGAAGTTAGAGGTACAAGAACAACAACAACAGAAACGAGTAAACGCAGCCTGACAAAATTGCAGGATATCTGAACTGTATTACTGCTGAAACTGGCTTGATGTGGGTAATTCTTTCTTGGATTACTGACCACATTGCCATTACAACAATGCTGAAAAGACAGAAAGAAAGATGCTCAGCATCTCTCATCACCTCTCATCACCTCTCAGCAGAAAACAAGCCATGGGTCAAACCTTGTTTAACCTTTACCCTCATAGTAACCGCTAAGTTTCAAACCCATCTGGGACATAGCGTAAAGTACAGCTGGCTATAACTAGTAATAAACTGAATTATCTACCCTCACTAGTTGACTGACCAAGTGACTAAAAAATATCGATATATCAATAAATATTGATAATGAATATTTGAAACTGTTCAAACACTCATTTTCCACAGTATTGATTCTGATATCAGCTGTACCACCTCCTCCCACTCTTCTGACTGTAATCAAAAGTAAATTGCCTTAAATGCTTTTGTGCTTAACACACTGTACACAATGCAAATTGAACTCATACACATTTTATAATTTTTATTCACATACATAAAGTTTACCTGATCGTGTGCCATGTCTCGAGGGTAGTGGACCTCTGCTGCAATTACAGGTGCAGACAGACTGGGGCTTTGAGACAAACAGCCTTTGCACTGCAGAAATCTGGTAACAGAGCCGTCTTCAGAGTTCCAGATGGCATTATATGCTGCATGAATAAGAAGCAGTGTGAAGGTTTACAACTTTACTACTTTAACTTTGGTGTGAAAAATGCACAATAAGCAATAATCAAAATGAAAACTAAAAATGTTTGTATGAATGTTCAACTTGTTTTTTTCAACAACAGAGCTGGGAGAAAAGCCAGTGAATTCATCTTTGCAATTCATCTCTAATCATTTACAGTTATCATAAATTAGCAACAATTAAGTCATTTCTTCTTAAAGTGTGTCTATACATGTTATTTCTAAATAGTTTTGATGTGTTTGGTGTAGTTCTTTCTATCGTAAGATATCACAAGGACTTCTTAAATACTATTCTGGCCTAGATAAACCAGCTGTTTACTCACCAGTTAATCTGTTATCACAGTAGGGTTGAAGAACAGTCCTTAGGCCCTCTAATGATGTGAGACTTTGGACAACCAGCACTGACCCTGAGTTGTCTGAATCACACGGTTGATGTGGTGCACACTGGCAGCCATGTGTTGGTATTGCAGGAATAAATATGTCTTTTCTCAGGAAAGTTAGATGGTCAAATTCACAAAGCGCGAGCCTGAATGCATCTGAAAAATTAAGTTGTAACAGCGAAAATTCAATCAATGCTAACATACTCACATAATCACATTAAGTAATGGCTCGACTTAAATTATTTAGCTGTTATAGATACATTAAAACAACAGGGACTTCTCAGAAATTACCATGTGCAACTGGAAGTAGTTCCTTTTCACACAGAGAACAGTAGAGTCCCAAAGAGCATGGCTTCTGCTCTTTGACTCTCTGAAAGTAGAAAAAAGAAAAGATTTTCTGTCATCAGATAAACTCTTTTCTGTCTTGCATGTCACATACTGTATTGCTTTTACTGATAATGCTGACATCAGACAGCTCTTTTTCTCTGTGGGCCCTTTGATTTTCACAATGTTCACACAGGATGTGGTGATATGACTCATTACCATCCTCTGTGTTTTTCTTGATGTGTTTCTGTGTGCAGCACACAGAGAAAGAAAACCCTCAGCATAGGTGAACTGGAGCAGTGATCTATGTCAATATTCATGTATCTGTCATGCCTGTGTAATGCATTTCACGTCCTTCTATTTGAAAGGGATATTTTAATTCAAAATTAAATATATATATAGAAAAGAAACATTTTGGAATATGTAAGGAGAAAGAGCACCATAACAATTAAAACACTGACTTGCTTAAAAATAAAACATGTAAACTTTGCACTTACCTTTCTGTTTGGGGCCGTCTTACTAAGTCTCCTGTGTTTCTGCTTGCAAAATCTGCGCACTTTTATCACTCGGTTGAAAAAAATGATAGTTACATTTTAGTTTAGCTGTAGAAAAATCACTGCAGTATGATACAGAAAAAATAATGACCAGGATTTCCAGGGATATTTCTAAATGTTACAGTATGAACCTAAGAAGACACATGAAATAAATGTCATAGGTGAAAAACTCATGACATGCTTCCATGATTATAAGGCAGGATTGGAAACTCAACCCTGCCTTGTAACCCGGATCGGTTGACTTTCTATTTGACTTTCTATATGGTGAGGACTGCAGAGTCTGAACCCTGCACACCCTCTTTTTCATTCTCTTCCCCACTCTACTGCACAACTCTCACCCCAGAAGCTCAGCCCTGCCTAACCCGGCCCCGGTTGACTTCCTGTATGGCGAGGACGGCAGAGTCTGAACCCTGCACACACTCTTCCCTATTCCTATCTATTGCACTACTCTCACCCTGGAAGCTCAGCCCTGCCTAAACCGGCCCGGTTGACTTCCTATATGATGAGGACTGCAGAGTCTGAACTCTGTGCCGAGATGGGAACCGTGTAACTGCATCCTCTTACTGATTTTATTTGCACTAAATTGTCCTGTTCTTGTACTGTCTTTTGTTGTACTGTTGTTGTTATGTGCGGTGTCCTTGAGTGCTTTGAAAGGCGCCTTCAAATAAAATCCATTATTATTATTATTACCTTTGTTTAGTGTGAATTTGACTGTATTGAATTAATTTATTATTATATGATGTGATATACTGTAATCCAAGCCTAGAAGAAGTCCCCAACTCATTCGTGGTCAATGGCTATTTTCAACCTATGTATCAAAGCAATTAAATCACGCTTTATGACTTCACATCAATGACATGATTAACAAATACAGTCTAGACTAAAACAATTAAAGTTGACGATAGTAATATTCAAATTGAATATTTATTGAGGCATCCAACTAGGGAATCAACTCTGGAGGGAGTTCTGATGGGATCTTCTTTTCAACTGTTATACTCTCCTAATTCCTTTGAAGCACAAAAATCCCTAAAACATTTGCCAGGCTCCATATTTTCAGGAGGCACATTTTAATATCAAACATCACTGTTACTGTTGTCATTATTTTATGCTGTTGAAATAATGAAATAAAAAATGTTAATCATTAAAAAAAATTGTTTTTGTAAAATTTCTCTGGAAAAAAATGCCAAACTGATTTTGCAATCTACTGTAAGCTATTGCTCCGCTTTCACAAGAAGTAACATTGGCAGCATGCTAATCAAACCAGCTAATCCTGTGTAGATCAGTTTACCTTTTTGGCTGCTGTGTGGACTTCCTGGACCAACTACTGCTGGACGCATAGATCGCATAGATCTATATCCGGCTGCTCCAGCGTCCAGAATGCCTACGTCTTCTTTTTTGGGAGTTACAATGTCATATTCAGTCCTTGTGGAACAAAGAGGTGTGGTATGCACTTTAGGAGCTCTGCGTTCCCTCACATCCATAGAGGACTTTCCTGACTCAGTCACTGTGTCGTTTACACTTGGATTCAAGATTTGTTCTGTCTGTTGGCAGGTTATCCAGGTATCCTCCAGAACCTCTGGTAAAAGATGTGGCTGATAATTCTCTTGAACTCTGTCTTTTTTTGAGCTGTAAACTCTGGTGGAACTGGTTCTGGGAGGTCTTCTCTTTACCTTTGACTCATGGTCTGCTCTGGCCTTGTCTGTCCTCTGGCTGCTACGGGGCTCAATCTCTTGAAGACAGACTCTCCCTACACTCTTGACTTCATCGCCCCCACCTGTCAATGTCACATTTTGAGGTATAAATTAACTTTGCATTCATGTTTTCCTGAGCTAGAATAAACAGAAATGTTTAGACTAAAACAGCCCTGCACTGACAACAGGTACTGGGTAGACAATGAAATCAGACCCAAATGGTCAGTTTGAGCTACATATCTTTAAGCTTGAAGGCTTATCAGACACTCAAACACTGCAAAGCAGTTTATAATATTATGTGGCAGAATTCTGAGACACGATACGATGAGGCAGAACTCCAGAAAACTCCTCTCCTGCGAGATAAACAGTAAAAATACCCCCATGAAAAAGTAATAGAAATGCACAACCCTGTGTTTTTCTGACAGAACCACTGAAACCTCACTGGAAGGCCTTGCAATGAAAACATGATTCCCCAGCTGTTTGTCCAAGTATCGTTGAGCAAGATACTTAATCCAAAATTGCTCCTGATGAGCTGGTTGGCACGCCTCTGCCATCAGTGGATGAATGTGTGTGTGAGAATGGATGAATGTGACAGGTGTTGTAAAGCACTTTGAGCAGTCGGTAAACTGAAAAGTGCAACAAAAGTCAATTTACCATCTTCATTTTGAACTGATTGTACATTGGATGCAATTTTATTACTATTGATTATATAAAGTTGGATTATTATTTTTTTTCATACAAGGCATAGTGATCCTAGAATTAATGACCGTTAATTAGGCTTGTCTGTTACATTTTTTTTTTTTTCACTTGGTTAAGTTTGCGTTCATATACAGTTGTGCTCATAAGTTTACATACCCGGGCAGAATTCGAAAAACTTTGTGAAATGACCCTGATCAAGAGTTCATATACACTGGAGGTTTTTGGCCTGATAACATTCACACAAGTTGACACAGGTTTAAATGTCTATTAAAGGTAACCATTGTCACCTGTGATTTGTTTGCTTGTAATTAGTGTGTGTGTGTGTGTGTGTGTGTGTGTGTGTGTGTGTGTGTGTGTGTGTGTAAAAAGTCAGTGAGCTTCTGGGCTCCTGACAGACCCCTGATGTTTCATAGATGGGAGATGTCCTGTACAATTATTGTATCAGAGCCGGTAGTTTATTGGGTACTGTGACAAATATACTTAACAACAGCCTTACATACATTTGCAATCCTAGACACAAATATGTAGTTAGACATATACTACACATTGAGTTTTTTTCATATGAGCTGATGCCATTCCACAATGTCCACGTCCTTCCTGTCCACTGCACATGTACTGCTCTAGTTGATCAATGTGGCTGATCTACAGTTACATCAGTAGGAACATATCCAGACAAAGCACTGAAAAAATGCTGATAGAGGCATTTCATTCTAAATTGTCGATTAGTCACTTTATGTCTTCTGAGTGCTGATCATTTGCAATGCCAGAATTTAATTGGCGTAAGCAGCACAAATCTGTGTGATTTCAATTAATGTGCCCCTTTTTTCTGTTGCGTCTCCACTTTGTGATTTTGGCTAAATCCAGTCAATCTTTTAAATAAAAATATTGTCTTAAGTGTAACTTTAATGATTTGGGGTTGGGTGGAAAGGCTGAATTAGTCTAATGGAAAAAAACACAGTCATTCACAGCCATTACTGTGTCTTTCAGTAATGCGGGCTCCCTATTAAGTGCTTTTAACACACATTCGCTGGCCTCTTCATGCTGTGTTTTGATGACGTTAACGAGTGGTCATGCACGATTACATATACAAGGGTCTTGGGGAGGCAGTTGATGAGCAAAGAAAGGCTTTAATGGAACACTTGTCTACTCTACTCGTCAGCACAAATCACACATTGGTGAAGTTTGAGCTGTAATGAGACAAATCACATCAGCGTAATCATGTTTAATCTCATTTTTCCGTCTCCCTTCAACTAAGCCAGTTTGATGATTGTCCATTAAGCATCAGCATGATTACACAGCCTCGGTTCCTCAGACAATCAAATATGGCCATTAAACTGCTGATTACGCATGTTAAAATATTGCACATACATACTGTAGGTCACAAATCATCACTGTTTTTCCTATATGAATAAAATGGAAAAGAGGAGGTTAAGATCTAAATGTCAGTGAATTATACAGGAGTGAAATAACCAGTAAATACTACAAGCATGGGAATTACACAGTTAATGGCTGGCAAGAATATCACTGGCTTAACTGTATGTATCCAGATTAATTACAGGCAAGTTTATTTATTGGTTAACGTATTTCACTATTTATTGTAGTAGCAGTAGGGCTTCATCAGGTGAATACATACGGTATACTCAGTCCACCTGCCTCAAACTGATGCAGTCTAATCCAACAGTTTTTGTGAATCGTGAAGTTTCTTTGAAACGGTTTTGGGAAATGGACACCGCTCCCTTTGGAGGCTGTAGTTTATGGTGTTGTAATATTGTATTGCATTGTACTGAGAAGTCTTTTAAATATTTTACTCTACCCTTGCCGATATAAATAATAACAACATATTAGAAACAACTAACTATAGTGCATGGGATATCTGTTTGTCTCTATGTTATATTCCAGAGAACCATTCATCCAATCTCTTTACACTTGGCAGGTATGTTGCTGAGGAACCAAGGAAGTAAAGTGTCGATGCAATTTGGACATGCAACCATTCAATATAAATATATTTGGATGAAACACCACACTGTGCAGCAGTGGGGATGTGGTTTTAGCCAAGTTATAGTATTAAAACATTGTTGTCATTATACTTAATTGCAAGTGAAGTACACAATGAGCAGGAGTTTTTTTCCTGATTTCGTCAGCCCCTCAGTCTTTTCCTATGTACCTGTAGATCCTAAGGTGTACAAAAGCTGAACTTGAGTTTCTATTTAGCTTCAGTGGAGAAAGGGCATGCACCGGAATTGGCCACCATATTGCTTTTGTGCTGTAAAAACAGAGGCTGAAAAAAACTGTGATTGAACTGTAAAACAAGGAAGTGCTGATCAAATATGAGCCACAATCCTGTTTCTATAGAAAATGCTTTTAGTGTACTGTTTAGATTTAATGATATTGTTTGTTACCATAGAACCGTAGCCAAAACCAAGCACCATCCAACTCGCAGTACTTCATCCATCAGCGGGAGTGTTTATTGGTCCGTTGTAGCACAGTGCATTCTGGTTGTTGCAGGTGATCTACCTTTTGAGCAAGTGGGGACACCACAGCCCTTTTTCTCTGTTTCCACTGGTCATATAGCACCAACCTCTAAAATGCATGTGTCTTTCTATTGCATACATAGCCCAGTTTTACGAAAGTACCATCTTCCCAGCAGTGAAATCCTTTTTTAGATGTCTACCTTACAATATTTTGTCTTTACTGAAAAGCAAAGTCCAAGCAGGAGTTTGCAGTTGTGAGAATCAAATTGGGCAGTGAGCAAAGTAAGACAGTTTAGTGGTTCACTCACGTCCTGTACTAAAGAACACTTTTGTATTTCTATTGTATGTTATTTGAACTTAATTTACGAATTACTTAATTATGTGTTGATGTCTTTTTATTTACTATTTTGAGTGCATTTTTTGATTTCTGCACTTTAACGTCCACCAATGAAATTGAGCAATTTTGAAACATGTCAATGTAGAAAAACATTTCAGGAATGAGAGGAGGACGAGAGAATATCAGTGAAACAACATTTAATTTAATTAACAGAGTTCTTAACAGAATTTTTATGGATGCTTGCACTGAAAGATGTGTATCCACACACAAATACCATCATACCAAGTTTACAGCACATAATTACATAATTGGAATTGAAATTGAAAAAATTAATGTCTCCTCCTTAGGATTAATCAGGCATGTCTAAAGCATGTCTATTCCTCACCCATAACCAACAGACACATCATTAAAATAGAACTGAATGACTACCTTCTTCTACAGAGAACAAATGAGTTTGTGGTTTTGTATTTTAATGATTAGTTAAAATGAACCTTTAATCAGCAGCACTTTCAATCCTGTTGGATAGTTATTTGTTTTTTAACTGAGAACAGGCTTAATGGCCTTAATAAGATGTGCTGTCACACAACATAAGCAGCTGATTTGAGATGGCCGAGCCTCATCCTCTAACTGTGGGCATGGTGTGTGGGCTAGTTGTCTGAGGCATCACTTGGATTCTATACAACTTAGTGTTTAGGAAACTCTGCAAGATGAACGTGAAACAGGAAATGAAATATAAAAAGTATGCAGTATGAATTGAATATGACATTTTACATGGCACTGCAATCGGTTTCAATGTGGATCTGCTGCAAATATTTGGTGGAAAAATTCTTGCCAGCATAGAGTGCATGGAAAATACAACACAATCTGTTTTGTTCCCTGGTTGTTAGTTACCTGTTGGGGTTGAGGGAGCTTTCTGCCTGGACCTGGACAGTCTGTGTAGCCTATTGGCCGTCTGCCTGCTCTGGTTATCCAACTGCTCCCCCTCCTCACTTTGCCTTTGTCCTCTGATTTCTTCTTCCTTTCCCTGTGACAGTCCTGTGCTCTCCTTACTGACTGAAATGGCACTCTGTCCATCAAAAGCAGACGTTTGTTGCTGGGCCTGCTCAGAGCCAAAAAGTTCCCCTGACAGCAGGTCAGGCCCCTCCGCCCTGGAAGGTGACTTGGTCTTTGTCTGTGGGCTGCCTTCATTGCCTTCGCTCTCGAAAAGTTCTGGAGTATAGAAGACAGTCTGGTCCTCGTCCTCTTCGTCTTGGTCTTCATTTGGATTGTCGGCTGAGGGTGGTTCACTTTCACAGCTCGGAGGGGTTGTTACTGTAGATGGCTCCAGACCCATATTGAGTGGTTCCACTTGGATCTCAATGAACCTGTCTGGGGCCCCTTTTTTAAGACAAGCAGCCTCAGTCCTCTGTGGTGAGGAGATCTGCTGTTTGTCCCTATGCTCAGAATGATTAGATGTTTCCACATGTTGGCTGGACTTACTGGGTGTTGTTTCTTTAAAGATTGGCTTCTTGAAACGGGTGCTGACGGGGCTGGAGGTGAAAATGTGGTATAGAGGCTGCGCTGTTCTTTTTTGATGCGATAAAGGCTCTGCTGGGAGTTGGTGCATTGTCTTCAAACATTCTGCATCAAGGAAACAAAATGGGGATATTTATTAACCTAATACCAGCACAGAATTCAAATCTGACCAAGACCATAGAGTAAACATATTAAGAATAACAAAGAAACCTCTTGGTCTCACCATGAAATGAGACTGGTATTCAGTGTGTCAAGGCTGAAAAAAAAAAAACTATAAATGTGGGCTTACGCTCAATATAACCCAAACAAAGGTCAGGGGGATTTAATTAAAAGCAACAGTCCAACATCTGCTCATCAGCTCGCTCCAGCGCCACTCAGGCACGCAAAAGACCTTACAGTAATGAGGCAAGCCACTCAACTGATCCCATGGCCCCCGCCCCCAACGTCCACCCCCAACTATGAGGGGTGGGGGTCTGTGCTACTGCTTCGCTACCATCCCTGTCCACCAAACCGAATTCAACTGGGCTAACAGCTCAACCTTGTCCTGACCCCAAAGACAATGGGTGCTCGGCAAGGCGATGTGCAAACATGTCACCTCAACATATTTTCTTATGGTGATGTCATGCTCATACGTCCCTGAGCACAAAAATGAAACCTGTTCTGATTACTGTGTTTTAAAAATAGTGTTGCTTAAAATGTCATAATTTATAAAGAAAGAAAAAAGGAGCAAGTCCCACACAATGGGAACAGTTTCATTTGATTGTCGTATATCTTGATACCCTGTTTTTAGCATACCTTGATCCACTTTAGAGTAACAGGGACAACTTTTTCACATCAATATCATGAATTAAATAGAATGAAAGCAGATATTAGAATTGACATGCAGAAGCAGTATTTTCCCTCCTTAGGAATGTAAGCAGCGTAAAATCAGAGTGAGCACAATGCTGCACTGGATGGCATGTTATTTTATTATCAGAAACACAAACACTTTATAATTTATTTCAAGGGTCACTTGGCACCATCTCACCTAGTTCATTTTATGGATTTTCTTTGAAATTCATGTTAAAACTTCTATTAAATAGACCTGACAAAATCCTATATCTGTAGTCTAAATACAATTTAAGTTATGTTAGAAGTTTTTTTGCTATCCTTTGCATGTGTATTCTGAGTCTCATCTACTGTACAGGGCTGAAGTTCGACCTGAACATCCAAGAAATCTTTCAATATGCATTTTGACTGTTGTCACAGAATGTTTATAGGAATCAAATCAATAACAGTAAAAAATGTTTTCCCCAAACAAAGAATCTTTTATTTAAAAAAATGCATACCTCAACCATCACTTTCTTGCAGCCAGCTGAAAAAGGATTATTTTAATTTCCTTGAAACTTTTGGGGTCAAGTGATGGTATGCATTGCAGACATAAGTATTATGTTAAATTACACTTTCATCATTTCATAAGTTTTGGAAAAAAGCTCATTTTTCCTGCTTTTCACTTGCTGTAATATTGAATTCTGGCTGTTTTCCATCTGAGCCCATTTTTCATTGGGTTCAAGGAATTCACAAGTTATAGCTTGTACACTCTCTTGTACACTCTTGCTGTGTCTGAACAAAGTGTTAAAAATTATCATAAGCTTGTCCCAATTATGTCACCATAAACATTTGTTGTCATATGGCAGATTCAAACCTCTTATCACCAATTCAAGAGTAACATTATCAAATGGACCTTAACAGAGAGGGTAGAGACCATAAAATTATTACTTCAAAACATACAGCTGTTGTTTTTGGAGGCTCTTGGATAAGACTAGAGAGATATGTGAACCTTGCAGCACAAAAAAAGTCTTATATCAGTGCTTCATTTTAGCTCACCTGCTTTTCCATTTTGTTCCGCTTTCAACTGTGTAAGGGAAAAAAAACGGAAGGTTGAGGGGCTTGTGTCCGGCTGGGGTTCGTGCGGTTTGACATAGGAGCAAGCCATCTGAGGTTCTGAGGCCTTGGATAGACTCTGTTCCTCTACAGTTGCTGACAAATGATCGTTGGGAGAGGACACAGAAGAGCTGGGGCTCTGACTGGCTGCAGGGAAAACCTCAACCTTCTGTTGCACCTGACAGAATGCTACCAGAGACTGCATGGCGTTGCTGAAGGTGTCATGATGCCGGACGAGCTGGCGGACCCACTTAGACAGACCTGAGATTACACAAAGACACACACATCAGACATAAATACTACCAAACACTGTTATAGTTATCTTCCAGTGGATAACTATTGCCATCTAGTGTTCAAGATGAGAGGCTGATAAATGAAGTCAGCCAGTGTTCTCTGTAGACTGTATTCAGTACCTGTGATGTACTTGTTGGGATTATTCCTGTAACGGTCATCTACTAGAATTAGGGCGCCCCAGTCATTCCTGTGGCGGATGCACCTGTAAAATGAAGTTTGAAGGTTTGAGTATAAGTGACTGAAAAGTGAATCTCTCATTACAATGGAGCTGTAGGGGTCACATTTACCTCCCCAGGGCCTGGTTTAGAGCTCTGTAGGCTTGGATCTCGTACCAACGATTGCCTGGGAGGAGACCTCTGGACTTGCAGCGCTGGTCATTGTATTTCATCTTCAGTTCCACCTGAAACCACAGGCCAGTTTATTAAAAGATGATTCAGTGTCTATGGGACAGTGACTGGATGCATCCATTTGCATCCATACTCATGCAAATCCATACAAATCCATACAGGAGTATGTGTATATGCATGTGACAAAATGAAATCCACATTTTCCTGCAGCAATCTGCGTGGAACAACATATAGGTGTGATGGATGTGTGATGGCACAACTCACAGGTGTATGTCTTTTTTTCTTTTTTATATATATTTTTGGCTTTTATTGATAGAAGAGCTGAAGATGTGACAGGAAACGGGTTGAGAGAGAGGGGGAGTTACATTCAGCAAAAGGCCGCAGGCCAGGACTAGAACCCAGGGCCGCTGCAGTGAGGAAAAAGCCTCTGTACATGGGATGCCCGCTCTACCCGATGAGGTAAACGGCGCCCCAGGTGTGTGTAATTTTAAAACAAGACAATGGTTAAACTAGTCTCTCAATATAGATTTAGTTAAAACTTTGAACTAATGCAAGATGGAATGCACCCGGACCCGGACGCCCCCTTGAGGGTCCAAGGTGCACCCACTATTCTCATGTAACATGAAACACTGGATGTAATATATTGAAGGAAAGTTGCATCGTGTTTAAATGTTTTAGGACTTGCTTTAACTTACACTGGTCTGTGTGTGTGCTGTGTGTGTGTGTGTGTGTGTGTGTGTGTGTGTGTGTGTGTGTGTGTGTGTGTGTGTGTGTGTGTGTGTGTGTGTGTGTGTGTGTGTGTGTGTGTGTGCGTGTGTGTGTGCACATGTGTGCTGTGTGTTGTGTGTTGTGTGTGTGTGTGTATAATCCCAGAGTTAGGAGTGATGGTATTTGAAAGTAGAAGACTTTGGAGCTG
The DNA here is from genome assembly GCA_903131615.1 of Diplodus sargus. NCBI lineage: Eukaryota > Metazoa > Chordata > Actinopteri > Spariformes > Sparidae > Diplodus > Diplodus sargus. Next base: position 1,100,441 of record CAEMYA010000041.1, read on the forward strand.
ATAAGAAAAAGAGATATATTTTCAGGCATCACACAAACTGAAAATTAATTTTGGTAATTGTTAATGTGCTTCTACTTCTTCTTTATCTATGTGTCGCTAAGGTATACTATTAATAAAAAGGCAAAGTGGCTGAAGGAATAGTTAACACATTTCTAGTTAACGTGGAACTACTACACATATTGAAATAAATACTTGTTAACCAACTAAATGTGTGCCTTTGTAGACAGATTTGTTCTGAAAGGGGAGCATTGGGGCTAAAGAGAGGCCATGACAGAGGAGAGTGGAGATGGGAGCGGGCAGACAAGGTGGTCTAGGTGACATGAAGCATCCCTGCACAAAAATGCCAAGAAAGCACCCATCCATTTGCATCTGTCGCTGCTGATTTTAGCGCTAACCTTTCAGAATTGACAAGTGAAAAGTTCAGCTGGCGTCTGACGGGATGCCATGCAGGGCAGGCAGCTGAACGGGGCTTTAACTGCTTTTGACAGGTACCATGTGTACGCCCTGAGCCACCAAACACGGGGCCGTGGCAGGTACAGCCTGTTCCCTTGCGTGCATCACGCAATGCCGCTGTGGCCTGTCTGGGTTTGTGTACATAAACAAACAAGCGGAGTCACAGGAAATCATAAATGTCGCCCCAAAGTTGGACTATGACTAACAACACCTTACCTAAGAAGCACGCACACAACTGAACAACACCTGCCACTATGGAATAACCTTATCACTTATATGGGAAGACTTCAATAGTTTGTATGATGTAGGCTTAGGCTTGGCAGGAGATTTAAATTCACAAGTTCATCTGTATAATTACAAGTAGTGCATGCTGTCAGTGGGAAGCAGCTCATATAGTCATGTCACAGAAGGTCCTGTTAATGCTGCTGGCTTCATGGTGAGATGTTTGCCAATGTATGAGACACCAGGGCAGTTAAAGAATCTACTTCTAAACCCACAGCTTGGACAGAAAGGCCAGTAGCCTCGAGCCGACAGTGTCATCTAAATCCAATCACAGTCCATTTCAGCGTTCGAGCCATCACATCCCTAGTCTGTACCATGTCACTGTCCAATCTAACATGACAGGTTGCATATGTGAAAAAGCCAATTCTGGCTGCTAGCAAATCTCGCAAATGTGCAAGAAACCACAAGCTAGAAGGGATTAGTTAAAATGTCAGGAGATCACTCGCTTGCTTTGGCCTTGTCCTCTACAGCTACCTGTTCATCCCTAAAAACATATATTTGACCACTAGGCATGATTCGCAGCTGAGCGCATCGGTTTGAGCTACATTTTACAGAGGGTGTGTGTATGTGTGCGTCAGTGTCAGTGTGCACGCCCCTGGCAGTCTGGGACATCTTGTGCCTGTCACTGAGATTGCTGAGCGCCTCATCTGCCACATAAGGCTGAGCTGACAGCTGAGTGGCGCGTCTTGAAGACAGTGTCCACATGCCTGTGTATATGTGTGTACACACACTCATAAGGGCATCAGACTATCACACTGCTTTCCAAAATGCTCATGGATCAGCTCATACCAAGGCTAAACACAGAATCCTACTTATTCTTTGCTAGTGTCTTTTCTTATTCTAAAGAATAAGATTAAAACTGAACATCAGTGAACAGAGAGACCAAGTTTCGAATTTAACCTATATGTTGAGGTTAAGGCCTACTGTTGCACAATGCATACATTTTGAGTAGTAATTAATGGTGTCTTAGTCTCAAGAACCAAAATCTCAGAATTGCTTCAGTTCCATGGGTGTTTTGACGCAAACCTGGGAGGTTCACGTAGTGGGGTTTTTGACACAAATTTGTCTCAGTTTGGCAGGAGTTTGACTAATCCATGGGTACTCTAATTCTAACTTGTCTAAGCCTCAGCAATGTGAACACTGAATGGGAGTTTTGGTTTTTGCTCTTTGTCTTGTGATGGTATTGATCCCTTTAAGACTCAGCATTTCTTCGGACTTGACCCTCATTTTGGACCCTGCCTTGACTTGATCTGTGAACTGCTTGGACTTACTAGGCAGCTGGATTCGTAGAAAATATAATCTCGCAAATCCATCTTGTCAAGCTTCAAGGTATGCTCATGTGGCAGAACTCACAGATGTTGAACCAATTAATGAACCAATTCATTTCAGTGGCAGAGTAGCAAAGACACGGCTTTTCTTGATGGAAAAGACATCTCTGCTCTTCTCTCGACTGACTCCCGTAATGGTTCAATTTATCAATTGGCTCTACTGGCAGTAGCACTCTCCTGAATTTAGCCCTTGATTGACGGTGATGGACAGATGGTTCATCTGATCACCAAGTATTTTGCCCTTTTCCTCAGAGTTTCAAGCAGCTCCTTACCAGGTGGTTTTGTGAAACAAACATCTTGTGAAACAAACCATCTAGCACATCGGGTTCAATACTGATTGTGTACCAAGTATTGAAAAAATATTTAAGAATAGGAAGCTGGCACTGAATGCATGGTTGAATTCGTAGTCTTATTATTTTATCAGATCTTTCAGTCTTTGGCTTATTTTCTAAATTAAATAAAAGGTTAAAAAAATAAATAAATTAAAAATAAATACATTTACATATCTCAAATTAAGGTATTGTATTAAGTAAAAATCTATAAAAAAGAATGTCGACTAAGGCGACTCTCTAAAGCTGGCCCGTGGTGCCGACAAGGATAGTACAAGTAGTGATCATGTTTTACATGCCTTCATTCAGTGGCTTATGATAAAGCCGTATGTACAGTGTCTTGAGTGTGCCTGCAGTGTCCACTGGCGTCTCTTCTTGATGATTTCCATAAACTCTGCAACATTCCTCAAAAATCCCCTTTATCCAGCCATTTTACATGCTCACAGGCCTTAGAATTAAAATGCTCTTGAGGTTGTCTTTAATAGAGGGAAGCAGCAAGAGGCTTGCTGAACCCCTCATTAAACTGAGAGAGATGCCTTATCAGTTGTAAGTGTCTTTTTATTGCTTGTTAAAGCCACTTATTGTTCGACTCACTCACGCAGGACGTGACTGTTCACTGTAAAACATGCCATTGGAAAAACTCAACATAAATGTAATACCACCTTTGGCAGGGCTTTCTCTGCAGAGGACTTTTCAAGTTCAACCTTTGATCTTTGTCACAAACACAACAGGCCAGTAAAATGCCATGCTATGTGCTTAGGCTGTAGAGTCTGAGAGTTATGCCTGTCTGGGAATGCAAGCCATGCAGGCATCTAAAGTGCTGGAGTAGTTTAAATGGAGAGAAGCTGGGCTTACACCTCTTATCCTAGCAATGGGGTGCTGCCGTGTGAGCGTGGCATAGAATGAATGAATTATTATGTCTGGGTCCATGTGTGCTCTTTAGAGAATGTGTACATGTTAGCAGTAGTGCATGGAAGCGACAATGTAGAAGAAGTCACGCATGTGTATGTGTGCACTAAAGACACTAGTTTCAGAGTGAGAAATGTGGCGTAAATATGATAAAGTGTGAGTGAAAAAAATAACCCGTAATACATTAACACTGTTAAACTGCTTCTGAAGAAATTAGGGACTTAAGCATTGACAGTTGAGGAGGCCACTATGGCGTTTGAAAGGGAAAAAAAGCTCCACACTGTGCATGCACGATCCTATCCCGACACTTCCTGACATTGTAGTCAAACGGTCTATAACCGGAGAACGCCACATTTGCAGTACCCAGGAGTTAAATGTTGCAAAGTGATATTTGTTTCCACTAGCACATATGAAATACATGAAACAACCCATGTATTTAATTTCTGATGCAGCTGTTTAGACCATGTACAGTAATCATTAGAGTAGGCGTATTAGGACCTTTCTGATTCAGCTCAGCAGGTGACAACGACTGATCACGACTGATCTGTCCTTGAGTGTTTTGAAAGGCGCCTTCAAATAAAATGCATTATTATGTAATTGATTAATATATTCACTTTGTAGTAATCAATCATAGTGGCATAATACATTTCAGGGAAAAAAGAAAACTTTCAGAAATCTTACAGGTTTGTTAGGGAGGTAAGTAGCAGCTAAGGACTATATTATTCACTTCAGAATGGGGAGCTGTGGGCAAAAGCTCATTGCACAAAAACAGCAACGAGCAGTTCCAGAAATGAGATTTGACACATGTTGCTTTGCAGATGTTTCAACATCAATTCCTTTTGCTATCTAAAAACTCATTTGTTCGTAACGACCATATAGATCACTGCATTAAACATAGTAGCATGCATCATTAATCAGAAAATATTTTTATCAAAGAGATGGCACACTGAATCCTGAATTCCTCTTCCATCATTGGAAGTGACCATGTAACAGTATTGGCTATCCAGTAGTGGACACACTATTGCATTTGTTTATGTATGCGTGTGTGCGTGTGTGTGTGTGTGTGTGTGTGAGAAAGAGAGAGAAAGAGTGTCTGTGACCCCTTAAAGAGCCTATTATCTCCCTAACAGAGTGCTGCAGCAGTATCTGTGATAGTTAAGTATGCAACAAGGGCTAGCTGCATGTCTTGGACTGTCATTAGTGTCAGTGTCCCCATCCTCTCAGCAGTGTAATAGGGGTTAGCTCAAAGACCTTTACAGCCCCCCAGGGCTTCTCTGGGGGCCGCACTGCCTCTGCCACTGAAAGAGGAGATAACAGGGGGAGGGAAAAGACAACTAGAGGGAAGAAAAGGAGAAATGAGCAAAGCTGAGGATTAAGATGCAAAAAGGGACAGAGAAAAATATAAATCAAAGAACAGAGACCAGAGTCTGGATTAGTACATGCATTGACTGTTAGGTCTGAAAAGGGCTGCGACACAATAACATGACCACCTCTTTCGGAGGTTTGATCTCCAATAAAAGCAATACAATACATACCATATTTACATCAAATTTAAAGGTAGGTTGGAGCAAGTTCTTGAGGACTGACATGTTTACTATCTGTAGCTTGACATCGTGACATAGACAGACACAGCAGTTTAAACTGGCAATAAACAAGTTTGTTGCTTTAACTTATCATTATGAAGTTGAAGTTGAAATGTTGATTAAACACTGTAATGGCTACATGAAAATGTAGTTTAATTTTGTTCACAGTAAAGCTCGCCTTCACTGTGCTATTTAGTCTGCCATGGGGCACGAAATCTCCCAGGAAATGAAGGCTGACTGGCAATCCAGTCAGGCTGGCAGCCTGGCATCATTTCTATCTGATTTCACGTCTACATTATAAACTAAATGAATAAATTGTTGGTCGTTGTTACTCTGAGAAAAACGGAAATGATCCAGTTGTCTTTGTGACAGTGGCACCAACAGAAATACACTTAGAAACGCTAGGGGCAGGAAAACTGTCTGTTTCCACTTTAAGTTGTCTGTTATGTTTGCACTCGTTCCCACTTGTCTGCACTAGCCGTCCTTCAAATCTATGTCACTTTTTTCACTGGTCAGGAGGCCAGGAGATAAAATTTTCATCCGTGCCCTGATTGGACGAATGGTTCGGTGAGCCAGGTGATACAATAAACCTAGACCCATTTAGATGGGAGTAATATGACTGATGATGTACAAGCTATCCGTCCTTGAGTCCAAACAGATTGACCTGGAAATCCATTTCTGTTCATCTTCCAACTCAGACTTTTATTTAAAGTATGTAGTATTTAATGGTAGTCAAGGAGGAAGCGTCACAAAAAATGAAAGGCTTTGGTGTGACTTTTAAAGAAAGCATAAAGTCAAAGCGTCAGCTGTCACCACCATCAGCCTTGCCTACCTGATCCATAAGCAGCCACAATTACGACAAGATGTGGTAGGAAACAGTGAGCTCTCTGATGAGCAGAGCACATGTAGTGAATAAACAAAGGCTGTTGATGTAGAGCAAAGAATACGCCATTAGAAATGCACAGTCAATTCACGCTTCGTCAGCTCCACCTTAGCCCTAACTAGCTTTGGCTCCCTCAGTCCTCCCCCTGGTATTCTGTTCCATCCACTCATATCCTGTTTTATTCTAGATCAGGCACATGATTTGATTGATGCCGCAGGGTTACACCAAAACATTTGATTTGTAATCCTGTAATGACTTTTAAGGAACGGGCCAATTTATTTACTGTGATATGTATTTTCTTCTTTATTAAAGATGCACGATTTAGCTTTGGGGAACACATTTTAATCAGGAGAAAAATAGTCATTCATTCATTATCACACCTTAAAAAAACATAATAAACACACCATCATCCCTGGACAACACAATGTCAAACTGTTTTATTTAGCCATAACCTTACGCCAATCTGAGGACAACTTGTAATAATTATAATAATTTATAATTTTTATTATGACCTTTTTAGGTCAGATATGCAAAATGTCACCTTTTGGAGTTTGAATTTATCCAAAACTACATAGTGCACCTTTAATTAAATGCCCTGTTTTTGTGTTTATGCCGTATTGTGTCAAACAGATTAATAGAATAATATAGAATAGAATAAGAATAGAATAACAGAATACAATGTAAGCAGCCGCATCATTTAAAAGCTTGTTTTTGCTCCCTTTATGTATGAGAATAGATACATCCATTTCAAACAATATAATCTTCGCTGCCCTTATACTTCCGTGTCACCTTCACGTTGCCATGGATGTTAAGAAACACAACCACTAAAGGGCGCTGCCACACCCCTCAGACGTCTTACAGGGACCTTTACCGTTTCTTTGCCTCTGACCAACTCACATTTAATTGCCGTCCAAACTCCTACAAACTGTTCTGTAGTTACACACTGTCTCTGTGACTGTGCATAGTAGCATCATACAGATGTTCTAAACAACTCATATAACCTTTCCGCCACATTTTCCATGATCTTCCTCTTGTCTTGTGGTCGTGTCTCACTTGAACTATTGACTACATCACCCCCCATGACTACCAGAGATACTGCTTTGTTGGTCCATATCCATAAGCTTCCAAAAACTGTGCAGAAACACAGACAAAAGAGTACAGACAGAAGGCTGCATACATATGTGTATCAACCGTTGAACATAAATGAGCTTTTAATCAGCCCTGACAGTCTCAAAAAGAAAAAAAAAACACAGTCTTCTCAAGACTGATTAGCATGAGATGTATTACCCTGACCAGGAAGTCAATCACTCAGCCCTGCACTGGCAACACGACTCTTGTTTGAGAATTTGTGTTTCTTGGTTTTGCCATATTTCCCTATGACCATAGGGACCTGCCTGGCTTGAACAGGTGTGGTCTTTAATTTGACCAATGTATTCATGTTTTGTATGTCCTTAATATATGTTGTCATTGTAGATTTAAAAGTGTAAATAAATTAGTAAAAAAATAAGTCTCTTAATACTTTCTGCCTTCCCTACCCTGTCTGTGGCACTCAGCCCCAGACTCACTGGTTGCTACTGAAAATGGAGATCTATACAACTAAAATGTAGTTTCATTTTGCGAAAAGGCAGCTGCCCCCACGACCCGGCCCCGGATAAGCGGATGAAAATGGATGGATGGATGGACAAAAAGACTCAGTGACTTCTCCTAGCTGGCTGCTGTAGTTTCCCAAGTAGAAATTTGCTGCATTTGTAGAGGACCCTTTCCAGCTTTTTAGTAATAAGATTTCCTTGTGTGTCCCGTTCGTCATCACAAATGAACCAGAAAAAAAGGGAAAAGCAGAAAGCAGCAGATCAAATACCTCATCAGCCTACATCCAGAAGACGTTAAAATGGAGCCGATAACTTAAGTTGTGCTTCTATCTCATCTCTGTTGAGAGTTGAACAAGGGCAGTATCATTCAGGGGAGCTGACTACGCTCAGACCCTCAGACCACACAGAAGTCATGGACAATGTTTTTTTTTACATCTTTAACGTCAGTCTTTCTTTCACAGTCAGGGCCAACCAAACGATGTTCAAGCACTGCTTCATAGAGGCAGATTTAAAGATATTAACAAGCAAACAGCCTTAATTTCAACACACATCATGGCACATCAGATCCGATCCGTGCTGGAGGTAATAAATATGTGCAACTACTGCAAGGTTAACTGACCTGGGAGTAAATCCTGATAATACACATTGAACACCTGCCAGATGTTAGCAGGTGGTTGTGGGTTTTTCAGCCAGAGTGAAAGGGGTCTATGGGTCAATACCAAAAAATTATTGCATCTTACCGGATCAAGTCTTGTACAGTATTTATTGCTTGGTACCTTCCTCAATTCAATCAATTTAAATATAGCATTAACCTTCTTTCGTCACCCAGATGGATTCTATTGGATGGGTACAAATGGACTTTGCATCGATTTGGTGGTCGGGGTGAAACATAATGAATGTGTACATCCACAAGCTACAAGGTATAAGTGAAGGTTTCCCATGTCTTATGGTCGTCAAAAAAATCCTTGCCACAGTTCTTAATATATGCTAAACATTTCACCTTATGCCGACATCAGGCACAAAATACCAGCTGACAGAGACTTCTTTAAAAAAACAAACAAACAAGAAAACAAAGAAACAAAACCGGCGTCTTTTATGTTCAAACCATAGATGGTAAGAACTCTGACAGGACCTTCATTGCAGCATGCTTTAGAACATCTACTTGCAGCGAAACAGCAATGCCATTAGAATATATAAAATTATATAGATAAATACATACATACATGTATTTGTAATTAAACATGAAAATGAAATAAAAGAAAGAAAAAAAATCAAAGAAAAAAATATAACAGGATGCTATGCCCTGAGAGCTGACAGTGGTGAAACTGACAGCTCTGGCTAAGGTGAAAGGGTCTGGGAAGCTTCAATCACCCACACATCTTGCCACACTGACAGAACAGGTTAGTGAAAGCTTCGTCGTGCTCTGACAGGAGGATGTGGAGGAGTAAAGGGGAGGAGAGGTGGGAGGCGGGGAGAGACTCAAACTTAAAGGTCAACTTTATCTGCTAAGGACGGGGCAGACACAGCAACATCGCTTTGGGATTTTTTTTACGGATCACCAAAAAGAGAGGCTCTTATTTGATGCAGGTTTGTGTGTGCGTGCGTGACAATGTCTGCAAAATATATGTTTGTGTTCATGGTATCCAAAATGTTTGATCTAGGCCATAAAATTAAGAAGTGAACACTAATGTTCTTGTAGTAATTCTAGAGGATCCAGTTGGAACAACTGTGAGCAGAGTCCTCAGAAAGTCATTGCTCTCCGCCATAACCCCCATAAAACCACAAACTTACCTTTGTACATATGAAACAAACTTTACAAAGCTTTTCAGATTTGAATAATACCACCCCATTTATGTCAGCTGCTCTGTTGTTGGCCGCACAGGTCAGCACACTTTTAGGACTTTTGTACTGGGGCTGTACTTTAGTTATAGTCAATATCACTATACCGTGACATGGAGGTGATGAGTAAAAAATGCAGGAAAGACTGTCTTCCCTTTATGGCAATTATCCCAAAATAACATATGATAGGCTATAAAATCATTCTGTTTACTAGTTGCCCGATAGCAAATGTTCCACAGGCCACTGGTTGGGAACTTCTGATCTAAACCAGTTATTGCAAGTTTTTTTGTTTTACCTGGAGGTCTTTGATGTTCGGGAAGGGAATTCCAATGGTGACCACTGCCCTGGCATTGTCATCTGTGAAGTCTAGTCCTTCACTCACTTTACCCCTACAGACAGCGATCAGCAATGCACCATCTATAACAAAGAAATCACATAAAGTATATATCAACACAGTAAGAACAAGTAATACAGAACTTTAAACAACTGTGAGCAATATTCTATAAAAAAATGACAATAACATCAGGGTGGGTGCAGCTGAACAAATACCATTACCTGCCCCATTAACATTATCAATTCATTCTTTGAATGTACGAGACTAAACTAGATAAAGACTAGATGAATTTAATGTACTTTGGAACTAATTCAAAGACATTATGTCACCAAACCAGCTGCTTCAAAGTACTATAGCAAGGCCAGTAGGTGCTCCAAGGTCAGTGTGAAGTATTACCTCTTTCCTCACAGTATTTGATGGCATCGTAGTATGTCTGGAGCAGTTCGTCGAAATCCCCCTTTCCTCCCCCTCGGGGCTCTGTGATCACGGTTTTCTGTTGTTCTAACTTCTCCCAAAGACCAGTTTTGCTCCATCGGTCTCGCAGCTTGTCCAGCATCTGATCAAACCACAGGAGGCGTGATGTAAATATAGATGTTTGCCTATAGGTTTTCTTGCAAAATAATATGAAATTGATCACACAGACTCAGATTCATGACAGTGAATCTACAGCATGACTAAATAAGAGCTGCACATTTAGGGTCTATCCTGATGAAGAAGATTTGTTATTTATCACACACAATCTACACTGTAACAAAACTTTCTTCCGCATTTAACCCATCCTCCATCAGGAGCACTGACTGGAGAATTAACCGAATATACATGTTTTGATGGTGGGGAAGCCGAAAACTGTACCCAAAGTAAACCCATGCAAGCACGGGGAGAACATGCAAATTCCACACAGAAAGGATTCAATGCTACCTACATTTCCAATTATAAAAGTATAATTATTAACCAGCAACTACCTATGGGTACAATATAGGGCATGAGTTGGCTCACATGGTAATGATCACTGCATATATTCATCCAACATGTACCAGAAAAAAATGAGATTTTTATTAGTCACGCTAGCAGCACAGCTCTATGTACGGCAAGTCTGTCAGTCAAATTCCTCTCACTTTGCTTTGTTTCGAGAGCGCTATAATAAGTTTGGTGCTGTCCCCATCCACAGCAGAATATATTTGAGCTTCCATGCTGGTGTTTCTGCCTGTGTATTACTACTAAAGTTTATACACTGGTTATGGATAAGTAACCAAAAAATCAAAATTTACGATTGTACTCATAGGTAGTATTTTACACTAGTTATGCTAATAACCAGACCGCGACATGATTTCAGTGTTCATTCAGTATATCAGTATAGTGGAACAATTGGTGTGATGGGTTGATGATTGGGTAATGTTGATGCAACCTGGGCCTGAAATGGGTTTCAACAAAGACAAATACAACTGACGAACCAGTTTAAGAGAGGACACAGCAATTTCAGGGAAATACTGTGTGGCAGTAGGCCAAAGGAAGCTGTGTGTCAAGAAAGAGCAGCAGGTCTACATTTTCAGATGTAGTAAAACTGTTCACCATGTAGGTAACTAAAAGGCCTGGCAATGTAACATATGACACTTTCCATTTAAAGCTGGCAACAAAGAACAGGAAGCATTTGACTACCCATGTTTCTCCTGTGTCTTCAAACAGTTTGAATTTCTTTTCCTTACTTGCACTTGGCAGAGAGCTGATGTGTTTAAACCCCCACTGCAATAAAATCACTGTTTCTGTACTATTGTTAGTGCAAAAAGTCAGCAGCCCTCAGGGGAGACACATTGATCTAAAAGCCCTCATCCTAGCATGGTCCCACTCATGTCTGTGCTGTGCAGATTATATCCTTGAATAAGCATGACTTCACAATCAAAAAGTAGATTCACTGGATTGGAAATGTGTTAGAGGGGTCAAGTAGAAGTTCTTCTGATAGTCAGCAGAAAACTTCTCAACAGGCGAATAGTGTCAACCTGTAAAGCCAAAGCCAGATGCAGATGGGGCCACAAAATGAAAGGAAGGTGAGGACTGTTTACTGTCCCAGCACGGTTTACCTGCATGAACAGCCCACTCAAGTATAACACCACACAAAGCTAAACAGAAATTTACTCCACATGGTTTTGTGCAGTCAGAAAACAATAAATGCAGACAGAAATGAAACAGCATGAGAGCATAGTTTCTTGCATGCCAGTGTTATGCCTCATAGTGCTGAAATGAACCATGGGGAAGATTTTGTTAGGTTAGTGCCTCCTAAAGCAAGTGAGGCCAGGACGTCAGCATCAATAAAACATGGCACATTCACTAAATATGCAGTGTTACATCGACAAGGACCCCCCCTTACGTGCATCTTCAACTCAGCAACTGTTTGTCCTGCAATTGCTTTCCAGTGCAATCTTGAGCGAGAGATGAATAATTCATGTTATGTACTTTAGGCAGATCTACCACAAAACAAAACAGCCATTATCTGCCAGGCTGCACATGGAAAGGAGCTGATTCCACAAGGCAATGAGTATGGAGGTGAAACACTCTCACTGATAAAAGTTTTGTGACGGGATCAGTGAGGACAGAATCAAGGATCAGCCACCGTAGAAGAAGACATACTTTATTCATCCCTTGACAGAGAAATTCACTCTGTTGTTGCTTCTTTTTACACAGAGAGGCCCGGAAAAAAAAACACACAGCCACAAAAAGGACCTACTGTGTACACATGCATTAATGAAGAGTTGTCACCCCTAGATTCCACCGGGCACGTATGTGTTACCTGGCTTCGGGCCACTGTTTTGTTCTGTCCTTCATGAGACTTCATATCCCAGTGAGATAATTTCAAACAATATAGTCATGCTTGTCTGATGTTATCGACTAGCTCAGACTGTGTTTATTTCTCCTTGCCTTTTGTGCATGTACTGTGGTTGAGTAGGCTACGTAGTGGAATCATTTAGTTATTTTTCTGTTTTATGTGTGTTTATGGTTAATTTTTCCAACTTTGTTGTGTTGTGGCACCCAAAACGGCACAGGGTATTTTATTTCTTATTTAGACAATGTACAATATTCACTATGTCATTCCGCTGCCTGACTTCCTGTCTGGCTCACTCTGATGCAGCTGCAATCTGCTTTCATCAAAAGAAGAATTGCGTATTCTGGGATGTAGCTGAAACATGTTGAGGCACAGCCTATGGAAACGCGAGCACTGTTTAGAACATCAGTGATCGACTCAATTGCGACTATATCATGGGCCCGGTGTAAACTAGGGGTCAATACAAGAGGGCTGCCCCATATGGGGCGTCAGGAGCAGGAAGGGGTTCTGTGCCTCGCTCAAGGGCACTTCAACAGTGCTCAGGAGGTGAACTGGTACCTCTCCAGCTACCAGGCCACACTGTAGGCTACTACTACTGAGCTTCTGCCGCCTCTCACACTCCTGTCTGGAGAAATGTATCCAACAGATCTTGATGTATTTATTTATTTGTTTCTTATAATCACTGGTAGAAAATGTATTTTTAGCATTACATAACAGAATATACCTTTTAAAACTAATGTTATTTCCTGTGAGGACCAGACCATACAGCAACTATAAATAGCTGGTCCTCACAGGAAATAACACTAGTTTTAAAAGGTATATTCTCAAAACAATTTAGGCTTATTAAAGACTAAAACCTATTTTTAGCCTGGACAAAAAAAAGTCACGCACTGCAATATTACGTTTGACCACCTCTAGCTCTGATTATGGCATGCATTCGCAGTGGCATCAATTTGATCATTTTATGCAATGTCACAACATTTATTTCCATCCAGAGTTGCCTTAATTTTTTGCCAAGATGGGGTTAGCATATTTGGACTCTCTCACAATTTGAGCCTGATGAATAGTGGCACTGGCCTCTTGGAATATGCCTCTGCCATCAGGGAAGAAAAAAATCCATTGATGGAAAAACATGGTCATTCAGTTTATTCAGGTAGTCAGCTGACAACTCATTGTTTTGACACATAACGTTACTAAACCTAGAACTGACCAACTGAATCAACCCCAGATCATAACACTGCCCCCACAGGCTTGTTCGGTAGGCACTAGGCATGATGGGTGCATAATTTCATCCACCTGTCCTCTTACCCTGATGCACCAGTCACTATGGAACAGTGTAAATCTGGACTCATCAGACAACCACAGGATACGTCTTCCGACATGCAATGGTTGTTGGAATGAGGAGCTACTCATTGCATCAGTTAGGGTTAAATAATTTGTTGCCAGCTGAAATATATTAATCACTGCAATAATTATCCAAAGGAACTTTCTTGCATATTTGCTTAGTTAAATCTGGCTGGTGATTTCCTTTGTGGCCAGGCAGTGTATTAAAATATGTACAATTTTTCTGTAGAAAAATATCCTCTATTATTTTCCAGCATGACTAAAAGCTCATTCAAAAGAGGGGCATCCTGAAAGGGACCATGTAAATACGATCTTTGATCATAGATACATGGTACAGAGCTACCTGGTTGCAGGCTAAATTCATCTGGAGAAAGGGGTTGCCATTGTTCTTTGGCTTCTTCACTGAGACCTATCTGCCAGATGTTTGTTACGAACAGTTCTTGACTAGGAAAGATGTTCAATAAAAAGCACTACTTGGGTTCAGATCAGACAGGCCTCAGGGGTTTCCTCTTCAGCACTACATCTATAGACTCCAAGTATGCCAACTATTCTAGACTGTCAAAACACCCGCACAAACAACAATGAGAATTTTTTAACCTGTGATACCCAGCTACAGAGGTGAATAGTGACTCGGCCATTGGCACCTCATTATTTCAACATCTGCATGCCACCCCTCACTGGTAAATCTGGGGATAGGAGAGTCCCAGGGCTGCTGCTCTGTGTAGAGGTAGGCTCGACTACGTGTAGTTAGCATGGCAAAGCCTGCAGCCTTGAATGCCACAACATTGGAAATACATTCAACTTCTTCACATACTCTTGCAGGTAATAGGCACAAAGGGCAAGATCACCATGTTACTTCTTCAGGGCCCAATGACTTGAGCCCAGGTTAGTAGATCAAGCATGCACCCCTCCACAGGCCTTGCTTCAGGAGGGTGGCCAGGCTCCCTGATTCAAGCAAGGCTGTTTATCATAGTTCTAAAGGCTTTTTTAAAGCCCATTTAACCAATCCTGTTCAAAGCGGATTTATCAACTCAAGGCAAGTTTATTCATATAGTGCCAATTCACAACAAGTTTATACGTGGAAAAGTGGCTGTCATCCTGTCTGTCCTACAGACTCTTCGTAACACTTGCGCAAAAAACACAGCATCTGTCCCCGGCAGCAAGAGCCAGGCAGCTTCCACAGTTGATTGGTGGTGTGATTATGTGATGCAAAATTGAGCAAAAAATGTAAAGTCACCATGTCTTTCTAACTGTCCTTGGCAACCTGCGTAGAATTAAAATCACCCCCATCAGCCCCCAAGAGCCAGACAGGGTCAGCTTCTCCCTGTCACTTTCCACAATGCATGGTGGGTCAGGATTTCATCACAAGACTTCATGACAGCATTCATATAGTTACAAAGAGTTGGTAGATACATGTGTAGATTCACAGGAGGAAACTGGGGGAACGCCCCCCCCCCAAAAAAAAACTAAAAAAAAACTCTTGTTCTCCAGTGCCATAATTCTGTAATGATACACTGGAGCAGCTTCATGCCAGTGCTGTTTGGTGTGAACAACTAAAGGTGCTATAAAGGCGAGCCTTCATCGTGGCGATATTGCAAAATCTCTGTGTGAAAAGGGCTTCAGTTAGCTGTTAGCTCTCATACTGCACCACAGTTTCGAATGTTCATATGGTGAAGGATGGCAAAAGCAGTGCATGGATGTAGGCATGTGGCAAGCGTGTTTCATTGTTCAGTCAAACAGATCTCCAGCACCTTCAGTAAAGGCCATGTGAGTGTTAGACACTCAACACAGAATTACAGAGACAAAAATTACAGACATGTGCACCTTCATGAATATTTTAGGGGTAACATCTGACAGAGACCTGGTGTTTTGTTGGCAGCCTTGGCTGGGCTATAAAATGTTTATCCACATGGCTAACTACACACCTCTTTGTATAATTTTAAAACCAAACCGGATAATATGAAAATAGCAGCTTTTATTCAAGACCTGCCAATTTACCAATTTACCATATCAAAATAAACACAAGTATGGTAATTTTTGTACATGGTAAATTACATTCCAGCATATGCAGTGGAAAAAATATAATATGCCAAAGAACGTCATTTTAAAAAGTAACACTTATGTACATATATTCAAGGCTTGGGGACATTTCATTTTGTGGTCAAGTTACACCAAAACACAATCACTTTTACTTGAGTGAAATTAATGGCTATTACACTAAAGCTGGCTTTGCTGTGTATAGGATTTCAGTGGATCTCATAAACGTACACTTTTATTCTAGCTGTCTTGAAAAAGGAATTATTTTTCTTTGCCTAAGAAAGAAGCACAGTTATAATGCCCAGGTGAGATAAATGGGAATGAGCAGTATTTAGCACATAAGAGAGCAAAACAAAGTGTGAATAATTTATTGCCCTTTCTAGGCATGGTAGGTGCAATGCTCAGCCTCTGCCAGTGACACAGTAAAGTGGGCCAGGTCTTTCTGCCAATTGGGACAAGGTGGTGAAACAACTAGATAGAAGCATTGAACTGTAGTCTTTCTCGCACTTTTACACTTCCCTTCGCTTCCCCCCATAGTATCTCCCCATCTTTCACCTCCTCTGCATCCGGCCTCTCTCCTTCCCCATGTCCCTGGTGTCAGTGAGCTGTGCGGCGACACATTGCAGCTCCTTCAGTGCCTGCTGAATTATGGAAGGGTTTTGGAGGCGACGGCATTAATGAAACATGCCGCCAGGAGCCACATTTCACAGTGGCGAGGGGAGACGTGTTGTTGCAGTGTAAATTATTCAGCCCCAAAATATCACAGCAACCATCACGCCAAGACTGGTGGCAAGAAGCCACCTGCCACCTCTGGCCTGCCACTCTTCCCTTGTCGACTGCTCTACACATCCTAGCCACACTGGTGGTGACCTTCGAATGCTGCAAAAACACTCCACAAGATAGCCACCAATACTTTTTATTCTTTTTACAAAAATAAAAATGTAATTGAGACATTTAACATATCTCATACTAATTTTATTAGATGCAAGTTGTCCTTAACTTTACATACAGAGAGTGGATTTGAGATCATAA
>CAEMYA010000041.1:1117227-1149697 GCA_903131615.1 Diplodus sargus
AAAAAAAGTGGTTACTGGCATTACAGACATTAGATAACAAGGAAGAGAGTGGTGATGTTTTATATTTTCAATTGTCAAGGGTTTTTGCAATATACCAGTCCTGACAGTAACCGGAATATTTAATAGATGAGAAATCAATATCATGTTATTAATACACGTGAAAATTCTATGACAAGCAGTTGCTTTTTTAGTATTTGTCAATGTAATGTAATTAATTAAGTTGTTACAGTGTCATTGTGTACAAATTCTGTACTGTTATGGTTACACAGACCTACCCACACTAGTATATTGAGGGTAATCCATCTGCCAAAAAAGGAGTTAAAAGTTAAAACACAAAATAAAAATAAAGATGACTTAGACTGATTGCATAATTTTTCTCCATAAGTTTCAAAAGATTTCCCAATCATATCACAATTGTGAATTCCTGTGGCCACGATAATCATGTAATGAAAATCTGACACCATGACAGCCCAACTGCTAAGAAATCTAATGAAAAGACAAAAACCACTGTGTTTTTCTCTCAGTTATTATTATTATTTTGCTCCCCTGTCTGTGGCTCTAGGCCATAGTTTCACTTAAGCAATTATTAATTTCCGCTCGCAAATGGCTGCTGTGCTGTAGTTTTTAGCAGAGTAAAGACTATTGTTGATATGCGGAGCTAATGAACATAAATGGCACACACACACAGGTTACACTAGCTACAAACCAACCAATTTATTGATGGTTATGATCTTTTCTTTTTATGATTGACAATAAGAGAAATACAGAATATCACTAGGGATATTCTATATCTTTCTTTTTGTCAACAGATCTCATATGGAGATATGATTTTTCACTTTTTGTAAGAATGTTTAGATTAAATTTAATTTAGTGATTAATAACCAACATATGAATCATTGCAGTTCTACAATTGTTCTAATATGATCTCTAAAGTTTACTTTAAAATGTTTACTTTGGTGCACAGTATCAGAACTTGGAAATAACTGAAGCTAGAACTGATTAATGATCTTAAAGTCTGAAACTCCAAGCCTCCCAAAAAAGCTCCAGCATCGTCAAACACCAGTAACCCTGAAGTTTCCACTGTAAAAGCTCACATAAAACATCACTTCAGCTCTAAAGGAATCAGGAGGGATACGCTACTCTGAGCAAATTGACCTATGAATCCAATATGCTTCCAAACACAGACAGACACAGCCTCATTTTGAAATAACAGTACTTCTAGAGCTGTGTGATTGGTGCTTCAGATGCCCCTGAGCTGCTGAGGACAGTGCATGCGTGCGGGTGGGTGTTCACCCTCAGTCCGGTTTGACTTTGATTTGACACATGCTCGCCAGCGCCCAGGCGCCAGCGCTTGGTGCGTATTCACACAGACAGCGAGGCGAGACCTAATGGCCCTTATCTCAATCTCCTTTAAAAGCATCTTGTATTCTATTCCCCGCCATCTTTTCACCTCTGCAAAGCCCCGTTTTTTTCGTTTTGTTTTTTTATAATCCATCAGTCCCCCTCTCCAGTGGAACATCAGTCCCTTCTTTTGGCGGCTGGGACCAGACGGCAGGGCCAGCAGTGGTTTTAATGGGCATTAACTTGAGGGCTGTTGAGGCTAAAGTGCTACAAAACCACAGCACTGGTGCATGCTCTCTGGGAAAGTGTGTGCCTGTGACTATGACTTCAGGCAAACTTTGTGTGTCTGTGCATCTTAAAAAAGAAATTTATTGAGCTGTATACTAATGCCCAACATGCTCTTGAGTTTTCTTTGCACTCGTGTGACTGCAGTGCACCAATGCTACTGGAAAGTGACAATCTTAGTAACAGAAATACAAATACAATTATTTTCATCACAGCAACACATTTTTGACAGCAAAAATCTGATTTGGATTGATGACTTCTTTTGTTGTCCTTGACAGATAACAAATTTAACTTGAACAATGCCACTGTGTACTGTTGTGCACTTTTGACTTTGTGTTCATATGTGTGTATGTGAGGGCAACAAACAGATCCCCGAGGTCCTTGACCCTGCACAGAGCCAGCTGTTTGAGGGGCTGATAGCCATCACCTAGACACACTGAACAAGGATGTCTAGAGATGACCTATCCTTTCTGTTGCCCACACACACAAAAACACACACATCACAGGGCAGACGGGACTCAGCGGCACCAACGAAGCCTCCACGGGCTCCAATTAATACCCCAGCCCTTCATATCCCCTCATCTCCTCATCTTTAAGAGCTGACTGCAGATTAAATATTTATGCATCAGCATAGAGAGAGAGATAGAAGACTCCTGCTTTGCTATCAATAATAAAAAAAAACATCCCACGGCTCGTAGTCGCTCCTTGGCTGGCATCACAGGCTGACAAAAAGTAAGGTAAAATGAGAAAACAACGAGATCCAGAGTCTTAGCTTTCCTTCACAGTTTGGATGGCGGTGTCATTAGCTGTTTCAAAGCGCAATTGGATAGCAAGCAAACAAGGAGTGCCGAGAAATCAAACCAATGATCGCTGGATGTGACATGTTGAAATACAAGTCGAACATGAACCTGGCAAATATGCCAAAGGCCAAAACTAAATTTGCTAAGAGCAAAACTTAAATGTTAAGGTCCATCATTTGACGCAGAGGGATCTGTCCTTAACATGGCATTGACTCATGACAGTATCACAGTAAAACATAGTGTGTATGAGCTGCCTGTCTTCCATCATACAAACTATTTCCAGTTGAAAGAGTGTCTGAGTGTAGAACCCAACAGGAAGAGGACTGGGAAGTTCAGAAGTTCAAAATGTTCTTACATATGAGAAACATATTATACATGAAAAGCAGATACGTTTTTTTCTCTGCTATAACATTTATCAAATTTGTAAAATTTGAATGGAAGAAGCAGATGTAACAGATATTTGATGGAAAATGTTGTGGGATTAAAGGCTGGCAAAGGTGTAGTTAAAGTATTTCTATGTGGTGGAAATATTTAAACATATTGTTTTTTTGGTGTGTAGAAGCACATCGACACACTGCTTCTTTCTTTAGAAATCATATTTACTTAAAACTTGTGTTTTGCTCTTTCAACATTGGTCTTTCCAATGGAAGTCATAGCTGTAAGACATCAGGATTGGTGTTGGGGCTAGGGTTAGTTAAAAAGACATAACTAATTTGTAGCAAGAAACAGTGATTCTTCACCATATGTTTTTTTATTACTTAAGACCAGACTGACCAAAGTGGGGCCCACGGGCCAAGTTCACCATAACACTGCACTTTAAATATGTACAATCCCCAATTATTTTATTCGTTTTTGTAATCTGAGCATGGCTGCCAGAGTGACACTTTGCACAGGAAGTCAGTCAATTAAAGGAACCTGGGATCTTTGTACAATTCTTTACAATACAATAAAATAGGTGTTAAGTTTTGGCCTGTGGCCCACCATTAGGGTTTAGTTCTGGCCCTCAAGGAGAAAAAAAGTTTAGCCACCAATGGTTTAAAAGGGATGCATAATGAGTCTGGTTCTCAAACTTATTTTAGGTTCAATTGGTTATAATCTATGCACATTGCTACCAGTTACTATGGGATAAAGAAAGAATGCTTCATTTTAAGGTGTTTCCAGCACAAAAGGTTAAGAACAACTATATCATTATACAAAAGGTATGAAGTTCCCTACAGTAAGTATATCCATTGACCAAAATTTAATTGACCAAGGGGGCACATAACATGTGCAATGTGGACAAACACTTAATGATAAATGAAATCCGCTTGACCTTTACTAAACTAATGTGACAACTGAGCTACAGTGGACATTAATTATTCATGAGCAAAAGCGCATAACAAACAAAGGGGGACAAAGTGTCTATGAGTGTGCTCTGGAAGCGCCCTCATTAACTGAAAGAGGATATAGTTCTGTCAGGATGACGCCATTTAACAAGTACTTGACAAGTACCTCTATTGATTAGAAGTGATCTATTGTAACACATGACACCACCAACAGCTGCTTCTTTTAGCAGTGGGATCTATTGGAATCCAGTCAAGGGTTTGAAGACTGTTCCTTTTTGTTGCATTGCACACGTTAATAGAAAAACCTTCAAACAACAAAAGCATGGCACACAAGTCAAATGTATGGTCTCTAGCTCCTCCCAGTGGAAAAATGGGCAAATGTCCTAACTGCAAAAAAATCCACCAGCATATATATATACACACACACACCCTCCCTATAAGTTTTTTTTTGTCGTCTCCATCTTTCTTTTTTGGCGTATTTGTTTATCTTGTGAAACATTAACCTGCAAAGGGGCTGCAACAGGACATTTCCCTTTTAGCTAAATTGGACACATTTACACTGCATTTATATGAATGAATATGCGCTGTCCCAATCTTTGTGCTTCAGCTGTTTTTATGCTGTGTTTTTTTTCCTTGGCAGGTTGCCTGTAGGTAGAGATGGGCAGAGCAAACCGGATGTCTCTCCCAGGTAGCCTGGGTGGTTAAGGCTTTCTCTCTCTTACAATCAGTTACATTCATTACTGTAACCACCACTGACTTACATTAGGGCTGCACGAAAATTTGTTAAAAAAATCGCGATCTAGATTCACACATACACGTGATCTCATTTCTACGCACAGTTATTCTGAAGCATTTTATATCTCGAGCTGCAGCTCAAACAAATGCTCCTATTTTCCTCCCAGATTTTTTGAAGCGCCCCCAAACGCAGCACTGCCACTGCCTCCTCCCTTAACCTATGGTAAAGCGTCATTACCACACATTATTCAGTGGAAGAAGCCCACCTGCAGTTGAGTGTTTGGAAGGAGTGAGTGAGAAGCTTTTTATACAGTTTTATACAGGGCTGCAAGCCGCCAATCTGCCCGTCTGCTTGGTGGCTAGGTCCGCGGTTTTAGACAGAGGGCAGCAAACTGGGGTTCTGTTTTGGTCTACCGATTTGTTGGCTCGGAAGCTACACTTATTTCCGCCTCGCCTGCTATCTAAATCCAAGCCGTCAATGTGCCGGCCCCTGCGTGAGGTGGGCGGAGGTGTCGATGACCTGCACTGTTTGTTTCACCAAGAAACAGCTGATCACAGCAGCCAGTCCATCACATCCGCGGACATTAAGATGAGCAACCGGACGGCCGCTGAGATCCAGGAGATGCTAGCGTCTCCTGGAAGCTACACTTAGCTACACAGGAGATGCTAGCGTCTCCTGGAAGCTACACTTAGCTACACAGGAGATGCTAGCATCTCCTGGATCACTAGCTGTTTGGTTGTGTCCGCTTGTTATTGTAGCGACAAGCCAGGAACGGTCGCTACTTTCAAATTAAAAGCCCCCCACTAAGAACCCAGTTCTAAAATCCAATGGGGTGCAATGTGAAGCTCTTATTTTGAAGACAAATTTGTTGTCACTGTTCACAGCCCAACTTCGAGCTTCACGTCACGTCACATGTTTACGGCTACCTCAGAGGCAAAGGAGGAATATTAGGCCTCCGTTTTAGAAAGCCGATCACAGCACCTATGACATATCACCTAGCCAAGATACGGCCCCAATAAACACTGTACAACATGAGGTATTAAAGGATTCCCTCTCATCTTGGAGACTAAATTTATTTTTTTACTTTTGTAAAAATAATTTCTCATCCAATGACAGAACTTGAAGAAAACAAAAAGGTGCAGAGTAGTATGCCTCTGCCATACTACAATGTTTGTTTTGTTTTGTTCAAGTTCATCAGTGCAATAAACATTTTGTGAAAAAAATCGTGCCAGAGAATCGTGATTTCAATTCTAAGCAAAATCTTCCATTTTCCAGAATCGTGCAGCCCTAACCTACATAACTCAGATGCATTTATTGTGTTGCTTAAGTCTCAGTTCCAAATAAAATATTTATCTTCTTAATTTTTAAGAGTTAGACAGGTTATTATCATAGGACTGTCACTGCATTGTTAAATACCAATGCACATGGTTCTAAAACGTATCAGATCATGTGGTGGTAAGATGTATAAACAGTATCTAAAATGGCATATGTGACAGATTTATACACAACAAACTCTCACCGTTTCCCATATCAACAGGTTAGTAAGATATTTACCTTGTAGGAAGGCAAAAAGCAGAGAACACCCTTGGCCACGACCTGGCAGACATGGAGCAGCAGGTCACCCACCTCATCCTGGAAGGCATACGTTTCAGAATGTTGAAAGGTGGCACAGAGTTTTCTGCCTTGGGGCCCTGCACCAACAGTGCCCACCCAGACCTGAAAAGAGAGCATTAATAATATAACGTTAAAAACAACATCTACTTCATGTCATCAATATATCTGGGCATTATCATGTTTGCCCAAAAACAGAGAATCCCCGGAAACCTTTCAGGTAAATAGGAAATTTCACTGAGGCCACTGAAGAAAGATTTTAATCTTAATTCATGAATCAGAGCCATAATATCAAATTGAGATTACAGACTTCCAGGAATCCATCACTATGACACAGCACCTGTAGCCACGGTTTGCGTCCAGCTCACTAAATATTCCTTTGTACTGTAATGGACTTTCTAAGAAGAGCAACAAAATGCCTAAATTGCAGTGTTCCCAGTGGCTCAGTCAGTACGTTTACATGCACAGCTTAGTCGGATTACAGCCATAGTTCAATTATGCTACTCAATCAGACAACTGCAATTATCCAAGTATACATGCCGGTGAGAAAATCTGATTATTGGGCCGGAGCACGTCATACCCCGGTGCGATAGGTGGCGCTGTACCCATTCAACTAGTGGTAATAGAGCCACCTCTGGCTGACCTCTTTACGTCACCAGCAACAACAAACTCTGCCTCGGCATTCAAGAAAGATGGCGTACGAAGAGCAAGATGAAGCTACATCTTTGTACATTTCGTATAAGGTGTACATGAGAATTACACAAACTAGATGCACAATAGCGCTCTTTCTTGCGGTATTTTCGGAGGAAAGACGCCACCGCCACCGTCTGTCTACTTCCGGCTCACAGCCCCGGGGAAAAAATCTCACACCTGCGCACAACGCAAAATCGAATCCGATAGCACGTATACATGCAGGAGTAATGCTACTATCGAATAATCTAGGTGTTTTAATTCGACTATGAGAAATCTGATCCGGTCCAATTTTAGTCAGACTAAGGTGTATACATGCATCTTAAAAATCCGATCATAGTCGGACTAACCCAGTAATTCGGTTTTCTTGAGTGTCATGTAAACGCACTGAGTGATGTGAGTAAATCTACTAACCTGAGACTTGTTGATAACATGGTTGGCCTCCAACTGGATGGAAAACTTCACTCCAAGTTCAGAGGAGAAGGAGCCCATGGGTGACAGGGTTCCAGATGTCAGCACAATGCTTTGCACAGAGCCACTCAAGTCAGAAAAAGCCTTGGAGATACAGATACAGACACAGTGAACTTCCAAGGGGCATCTGTGGCACAGTGGAGATTGAGGAACTAGTAGTAAACTTAAGTAGTCTTTAATCATTTTAAATAAAAAAATATTTACCAACTCTTGGCTGGTAACCTGAATTTCAGCCTCTGTTATGATGATAATTTGATTTCACTTTATAATTAAAAAAGAAATCCGGAAAAATGTGTCTTTTATCCTAAAAAATGCACTTTTCACACAAATAGCAAAACACAACATTAAACCAAACGTCAAAACAAATACAACAAATATATAATATTATATAAAATAATCATCAACTGCTCACTTTTGTATACCATGCTTAGTTCATACAGGAAGACTGAGGCCCACAAAGAACCCAAACTCTAATTTACCAGTTTGAAAGACTATAAGGAACAAAAGATTTGTGTAGTCTGTTCAGTCGAGTCTGTGGAACTCTCAATCATATATTCTTTATATTTATAGATTTCAGTAATAAACCAGTGTGGCCTACATGGCAGGGTCTGCCACGTCTAATCTCTCACCACAGCGGGGTTGAGGCACCAGAAGCTGAGTGTCAGGACTTCAGTCTTGACTCTGATGCTCTGTCTTTGTCTTACACGTGGTCGAACAATAAAACCCTGGGCATCAGGGACATCGGGTGGGACCTGGTTTGTCCAAGCATAGCTCTTCTGCAGAGCTACTCGGTAGTCTTCAGCAAACCTACAGACATACAGAGAGCAACTGAGCGATTGTAAAATTCCATATCCAATACAGTAGTTAATTTGAATTTTTTGGTTTATTTCTGACCTGCAGTTGTCCCTGAAGAGGAAGTCCAGCACCATAAAGAGACTTTTGAGAATAGTGGAGGTAGCTGAGCAGACGGTTGGGACTTTCACCATATCTTCTTTACCATTAATTAAACCAACACGCTCCTCTTTCTCCAGTACAGCTATCAAGTTTTGCTGTCACACACACACACGCACACGCACACGCACACGCACACACACACACACACACACACACACACACACACACACACACACACACACACACACACACACACACACGGTTACCCCTTCAAACAATTTACAACCAACTTCAACACATCTTTTCATCCTTCAGCCTTTCTCTGTTATCCTCTCAGAATATTGTCATTTCAAACTGACTCTTTTGAAAGTCAGTGGACCAAATGTCAATACAACATTTGGTCTGTTCTCCATGTGTGCTACAGCACTGTTTGCCTGACAATAGCCTGCCAGAAGTTCCTGTAATTGTCTGAAAGTCTGACAAAAATGTTTCACACTAAAAGAACAATAGTTCAATTTGATCTGAACTAAGACCATCTCTTTATGTCTGACCAAGGTTTGGCTGCTTGGTACATGGTCTCGGTAATGTTCACACAGGTAGGTGTAAAAGTGCCCTAAGATTGGACATTTTAACTGTACATATGTAGTGAAGCAGCTCCAATGCAAATAATAATAACATTCTCCAAAGGTTTTCTGACAAAATATGAGAGAGTGATCAAGTCATGGTTAAACGTGTACAGTGTGGTAAAAATCAAAAGCCTTAAGTAAAGTGAAGTAAAGATATTTGGTGCACCTTCAGAAGGCTAAAAGTAGCAGCAGTGATGCCCAGGGTGTGAAAGATGCCCAATACATCCTTCCCACTCCAGACTTTACAGGCGCTCTCATATCCCCGTTCAGACATCAGGCTTTGGCTCTCTTGGATCCAGCTACACCATGAACAAAAGACATCCTCAGTTAACATTTACTCAAATTATTAGAACAACTGATCAGAATAATAAAGTCACTGAATCACTAACTTTGTCAGGCTATAGCAGAAGTTCCTCAGTGGCTCATGCTTGGATCGTCTGATATTGTTGTTGACCATGCTGTCAAGCTCATCCCTGGATGTCAACAGACTGTCGTAGTTTAAAGTGAAGCTGGCACTCTCCCTTGCACAGTCCTCAATGTTGTGGGCCTCATCAAGTACCAAGATCTGGCCTGCCAGGTCGATATCCATCTAGTGAGATTGAAAAGGCATGGGATAATGTGGTTCTTTGTTAAGAATTACACTCATCTTACACTGACGATTTTTGTCATTGTTCAACAATACCTTCCAAACTGTACTCACACTCTCTCTGATTAATGGGTCCAGCAGGTAGTTATATGGGCAGAAGACGATGGAGGCGTCCTGCAGAAGTTCACGGGCAGCATAGTATGAGCAGGAGTGGAGCCGTTTGCCCAGCACAACCAGGTCCTCGATGTCCCAGGCTTCATTCAGTCCATGGACCTGCTGTACCATGTACTGGTCCCGCATCCTCTGTACACCGTGGTAGTAGCGGCATGACCTGCCCTGTAATGTAATTTTTTTAAAAGATACAACAAGAAAGGATAGGGTTAGACAAATGTGTAAAAGGCACTGGAATTCAACTCCTCAGAGTCATCAACATTTAATATACAAGGTGTAGTTTGTTTAATCACTTATAGGTCTCTTTCGATGCATGAACATAATGAAATGTAACACAGTAACATGTAGCCAATGTCACTGGTTTTACGACTGCTTCCACTGCTTTCAGGACTGCTTCTAAGAAGTTTGGAGCCAAACAAGAAGTGATACACTATAAGCATTCATATAAGATATGAATAAGCTCAACAATACCATTCAGAGGTATCAAGTGTCAGCTGCTAGAAACCAAGAGGTGGACCAGTAGATTTCTAAGGGGGACAACACATAATAATGTAGGAAATAGATGGATCGCAATCGTAACAGTGGAGTAACTGGAAACAAATTGAAGAACCTCGAATCAGAGCCTCAAGAGATTTTGAGGGTTAGAGTTCAAGTTATGGGAAGTCAAAGCTTACGTTTCTGCAGTGGAAAAAGGTTACTAGAGAACTGACCCAAACTACATACAGTATTCATAATAACTAGCAATAATAGCAGTTTCTCTAGTGGTATATTTCTGAGAAAACCCGACATTCCAGTTTAACCAGAGGTGACAAAGTATTTCAGAGGCTGTCTGCGATCAAGTGTTCCAGCTATTGTAGTGGATTTACATGTCCTGTCACTCTTTCAGTGAATGTGGATGTGTAAAAAAGCAGCATCTCATGTACCAAGTCCCAATTACTCTGTCAAAAGAGGTGTCTACTTTAGAAGTCCCACCCTGTTCTTTATGAGTTTAACAGCGTGAGGTGACACTGTCACACATAAATACTGTACACCGCTGGACTCTGTAACCTGCAGACAAAATAATAATCCCCAGGTGAAATGATCTACTTCCCTGATGTGCTAAGCTTGGACACTTTGCTGACACAGAACCCTGTCTGCTCAGTGAAAGGGGAGTGAGGGGATTAACGGCCACGCAGCCACATTTCGGAAAGTCAGCACAGTTAAGACGGAGGGCAGGTGTTTTGACTGAAGAAGCCACAAGCTGAACGATGTGTGATTCTGTGAATGAATCACTGTGTGTCTATACACCATGGAAACCTGATGCTGCCTAGACTAGACCCCGAGGTGATGAAGACTCCAGAGAGGGGTTATGACTGGGCCAACTATTTCATATGACAAAGTGAGACAATTGCCAAAACATGAAACACCTCCAATGACAGTGCAAGTGTCTTCATTACAGTGGGCGCCTCAACTTCAGTAAAGTATGGGGGGTTACAAGTGTCTCATGTCTCCGTCTACAGTTTTTGACATTTAAGTGTGTCAGAAAGAGCCTGCTGGACCAATTGTGGATATTGTAGCAGCATAATTGCTGCTCTGAGGTTACATTATTGAAGGAGTTGTGTCTGGTAGTGGTAGGTAACTATGGGTTTGTGTTACAGAGTGAATGGAAAAGTCTAGTTCAAAGGTCTATTACGACATGATGGTGTGGGGTCAACTGAGTATATGCAAGTGAGTGAGATAAATCTATTGGGATCAAAAAGTTAATGGTCAGAACAGTTTGTAAAGAAGCAAGAGGGTGCAGACAAATAGGGGGGTTGAACTGCACGAGGTTACAGACTATAACAAATACATATACAGACTCTGCCCTTCATGGGATAAAAATCACATTTTAACACTATAGCCTGGCCTGAATTTTTAAGGCAGATACTGGTATTGATATAA
This sequence comes from Diplodus sargus, assembly GCA_903131615.1. Classification (NCBI taxonomy): domain Eukaryota; kingdom Metazoa; phylum Chordata; class Actinopteri; order Spariformes; family Sparidae; genus Diplodus; species Diplodus sargus. The sequence goes on from CAEMYA010000041.1 coordinate 1,128,684, forward strand.
TGATATATTGATATTTTTGACATAAGCACTTAACAGTTTTGAAAAGAATCCCTAAAATTTGCTTCTCAAAAGAATGTGTGATCAAGTTATGTGGTGATTCAGACATTTTAGAGTCAAAATATGTTTTCTGACAGATAAAATACGTAAAGCAGACACCATTTCCAAATTACCTCAAACATTTCCTTATATTTCTGTCCTGGCATTTGTTATTATTTTCAGCAAACGGCTATAGTTATACCAATTTGATGATGAGTTCAAACTTGTGGCAGAAATAGTATGACAACCCTGATTCCCAAAATGTTGGGCTGGTGTGTAAAACATATATATGAAAACCAACTGAGATGATTTGCTAATCCTCAATGACACATACTCAATGGAAAACAGTACAAAAACAATGTATTTCATATATAACCTCATCAACTTCATATATTTATGTAAATATTTGCCTATTTTATTGCCGGCAACATGTTACAAACGTGTGACAGGAGCGACAAAAGACTGGGAAAGTTGTGGAATGGTTCAAGAACCTGTTTGGAACATTCCGCAGGTAAACTGGTTCATTGTTGACAAGTGACATTATCATAACTGGGTATGAATGAGGTATCTTTAAATGGCTCAGATGTTCACAACCATGGATGAGGTGAAGATCATCACTTTTGTGAAAGACATGATTGTATAAAAAGTATATTACTACATGGGCTTGGGAACACCTCGTAAAACTGTTGTTAGCAACCAAGTTCTTAAAAATAATTATATTCTGTTTTTATTCATGTTTTCAAGTGTCCCGTCTTTCTCTTTGAGTGATAAAACAGCCACCTGTAAAGCTTCCATGGAGAGACCAGTTCAAAAACACAGATATCAATTGGCATATTACCTGAAATTTAAAGTAACATAAAGGTTTAAGGTCAATGTATAAGTGAGTCAGCATTCATCCTCACATCTTTGGCTTCCAGTAGTTCCTTGCAGCGTTCATTGCGGTTGAAGTGAGGCGCCACCTCTGGGTTGACACAGGTGTGATCTCTGCTGGATAAGATGGTCATGGGCACCCTGGAGTAGACAGTGCGTTTCAGCTCGTGGGCGATTTGAGTTATCTGCTTATGTGTGCGAGTGCCAAAGAAGATCTTAGGAATCTTTTTTTTGCCATCTTTGTCTTTGTCCTTCACACTGTCTTTGGGTGAAGCACATGGGCACCGGGAGCAAGGCTCAGGGGACTGGATAGAGAAAAAGGAAACAAACACTGCAGGTTTGAACAGACATCCGACATGTAAGGTGCGTGTGCATGGCAGAACATCACCCTCTTCATTTCAGCGCACATGTAAACAAGTTAGAGTAGACAAACAGCTGGCATGAGCAGCATGGCTCATGCTTGTGACTTGCAATGCTGCAGTGGTGTGTCATCTAGAGTCTCACCTACACTCACACTGTTTTTGGCCAAAATAGACTTGAAAACCACTGTACGTACCACATCACCGTCATACTAGCGTTCCGTCACAGATTTAATGTCTGCATCAATTTGATGTGGATCCCGCTAAAAATAAATGTTTTATTCAAAATTAGATTAGGCTTGATTGAATTAAAAGGGGACTGTTCAGCTTTAGAGGGGGTATGCAATTCTAGTTTAATTAAATTAATGATAACACTGGTAAGTGGGACAGCCACTGTTGATAAATTATCATTCTTTATCTTTATTATTTTTATCTTAAATTGAATCAGTACTTATCAGATACATTTTCAATTGTTCACTGCATCTCATGAACACACGCATCAGATATTATCATGTGACATATGCAACATGCAACTCCTACTCATCATTATTATTCACGGGCTGAATAGGCTTACTGACGGACTGTCTTGTATACTCCGTTGAAAAAACATGAAGAAGCATAAAGAATTTCTATCTATACATAAGGCGTCCTGTCACTCTTCACCAGGTGACCTTTTGAGTCTGAAAGATGATAGGACACCATTGTGGAGGCTGAGAAAATCTAGCCGCTTCATAATTGACCATCCTGTGACGTGCTGAATTCTTTCTTTCACCCCTCACAGGTGAAGTGTAGCTGGCAACCCTTATGAAACTGATCCTGCTTATGTGTTGAGCTCTTTTAAGTGCTGTACTCTTTGGCCATTCAGTGGCTCACATACAACACCTAATCACAGGCCTCTCACATATATATAAAATAATTTGAGATTCTGTAAAAGTATCATTATCAATGTCAACAGCAGTGGTAGTAGTGGCAGTAATGTAACTATACATCTAGAAGCACTAATATAAAATGAAGATTTCCAAAAAGAGGCATAGCAACACATAATTCATAAGCTCATCCACTGGTTTTAGTTTAGCCTAGCCTTAACTCCTTTTGAGGAACTCTGGTACAGGTGAATAGCCAGTGGCTTCTCTCATTTGCAGTTTATCATTTATTCATTTTTTTTATAATAGGCTATATTTCAGTGCACACGGAAGCAATCAATGCCCCCTTCCAGAAAGAAATCACAATTTGAATGCACAGACACATAAAACCATAAAATCTGTTTAAACTGATTTCTTCCTTTTAAAATTTTAGCTACATGTAAATAGGTTTAAAGATCTAGTTAAAAACTACAAACCAATGTTAGACTCAAATTGTAATGTCAGTACTGTATCCATCTGGTTTCCAGTGGATAGATGGTACCCATATGGCACAAGGATTTTAATTGGTCGATTGGATACATTTACATTAAATAAAAGAGCTGGAGAGTGACTTACTGTTCAGTCAAAGCAGAAGGACTTGTCATAAGCTAAATGGGTTGCGATAAAATTCATAATTAGCAGCAGTGAGTGATCAAAGTTGTTTTACCCAAGTTGCTATCTTTGCGTTAAAAGACAGATAACTAAATTGGACCACCTGATTTTAACACCACTTGAGGCAAATGCTGTGATTTGTGATACGGGATGAATAAAAATTTACTGACTTGCAGACAAATGTATCAAAGTTATCAAATGGACAACAATGTAATGAAGCATATGTTCAAACCAAAAGAGGCAGAGCGCATGAGAGAAAAAAGGAAAGGATCTGAAATTGATGATTGAGGGACCCCACAGGTGGCATTAGTTGAGATGTTACCCATTTCTCACTGAAAGCAACAAAAGTCAAATATCATTGTGCAGTCGCTGGAAACAAGTTTGGCAGTACATGCCATTTAAGAGCTTTATTTAATTTTACAGGTATCTTTTGACATGCTATTTCCTGTGATAGTTGATTTGTGAACGTCTTGTATTTATGAAAATGCACCACTAACAGGCTAAAAATACAGAAACAAAGTTTGTCACGGAACTCGATGGAGTCATATTAACATGTTGATTTGAGTGGATGATGTACAGTCTGCCAATATTTTGTCATCTTAAATTAACTAGGCTCAAAGTGAAAGGCAAATGAATAGATAAACTCAGAAGGATTTGCTGCTACAGCCTTCCTCGATTATGAATAACCAAGTCTATTGTGGCTAATTTTAGCTAATATTAGCAGACTTTACATAAATAGATGCAGTAATGTCAGTTCCACAACATTGTTTACCTGATTTATTCTCCACTTGAGCTTTTCTTGTTCTAGTTTTTAAAATAACCCCTTGGTAGTTAAACAGTTATTTGCATGTCACATAAAACTTTGCAGTTTCAATTCCAGCCAGGGACTTTTGTTGCAAGTCTAACCCCTGCTCTTTGCCACGTTTCTTGTCAAGCCCTGTCAAATTGTTGAAATAAATGATGATGATCCAATTGTTGCCACAGCGGATTCTGTTCAACACAAGTTAAATACACTTTAAATTACAAACACTTACATCTCTCCCTATGGTCTCTAGATTTTAATAGGTGTTACATCAAGATTGGGCAATCACAAACAGTTTCTAGATTGATTTTCCAGATACTTGGCTAATGCATGACATATTGATATTGCAATATATAACTACATATTTGGTGAAAAAGGATTTAACCTACCTGTACACAAAATGACCTGGCCTTATATCACATTACAACAGAACTCACTGTCTCCTGTGTCTATCTCCACTACAGTAATGATGTAAAGATGATAATATGAGGCTATCCACTTATCAGTGTCTCTTGATTTAAGCAACAACAGGTTAGTGACTTCCTGAAATTAGGCTCGAAAAGGCAGTCGTATTGTACAGTGAGCCTAGAGAGAGAGAGCTGATACTGCCGGACTGAATTGTAAAAAAAAAAGGTAATGGTAGCTAATCTGAACGGCAGAAAATGATATTGCCCACTGCATGGTGTTATCTTCAAGTGTCTGGCCTCATCACAGATTACTGTAGTCTTGTTAAAATTGAATAAACATAATTCACAATCTTGGCAAACATGTTTATCCCTAAATCCTCAACAAATGACCTGAACGATTCCACGTAACAATGAATGGTATGTGTTGTGATGCATTGCACCTTATGATGAGGATCAGAAGGTAGCACTTCTGATGACAGACAAGTAGCTCGAGTTACCCCGCGGCTCAGATTTTCCAAGCATGTTTGCCCATCAAATATTACAATGTGTGATGGAGTGTGGGCCAAAGGGAGCTCTCAGAGAGCCGTCTCTCAGAGTTAAGAGGGATAACGAGCCCTGAGCCCATGTGAAAAATAAACAGAGGTGCTGCAGGGCCCCAACACCAGTTCAAGTTACCTTTCTCCTCTGGAACAGTTACGCTCCACAGCCTGGGCCCTGAGCCCGATCACCTTACCTGCTGCTGCCACATTAAATAGAGCCATCCAAATATCCTGCCCCAAGATGGCCAATAATTACTTATTCATTGGCAGGTGGGGGGAGGAGGGGTGGGATGGGGCAGTGTAGAAGGGCTTTCTGATGAATAGAGGCCCTTGTCAAATGCTGCAGCAGGAAACAGCTGACACAAGAGTATCCTTTTACGCGCCTGCCTCCCGAGATGCCAGGACAACAAGGTTTCAAGCCTGGCCCCACAGCCCAGAGCAGACACCCCCTAGAAAGGAATGTAGATAACTGGCAAAAGGGGCAAATGGGACGCCAGCTCTGCTCGCAACAACAAAATATTGGTTATTTCAGCAAAGGACAGTTCCACTGGTGCTGCTCCTTTGGTGCTGCCAACAATGAGAATGCCCTCATTTGGTCTGCTAAACAACATGTAACAGCAGGGAACTGCATTCTAATTAAAACAGTATTTACAGGGACATTGTATAGGTGTTACTAGGTTTCTCTAGGTTTACTAGGTTTCATTAGGCTATATTTGGTTTCTTCATGTATACCAAGTTTACTTAGTACAGGTATACTAAGACTCTAGTTCACCTACACAGTGTAAGTGTATGCAGCAGCTAAAGCTCTCTTGAATTGACAGAACAGAGGTCAGTGGTGTTACTGAACACCTCAGAATATTCACAGGTAGGCTTCTGTTGCTATACTCCCTGCCAACACCTGAGAGATGGAAATCTCACACTCCAGGAGGCCAGTCAGAGGGCACTGAGGGGCCGCAGGCAGTGGATCACTTAGGTATCACTGGCGCCTCTCACTGGACGCCAATTTGCTCCTCATTCCACAGCTTTCGAGGGCTTGGAATTCATTCCAATAACGGTGGGCTTCAATAGCCAATACTTAGGAAGACATGACACCAAACACCCCCTCCTCCCGTTTTGACCACACTGTGCAGGTAGGGGCCCTGGCAAATATCTGCCCTCTAAAGCACCTGTTTATCCCTCGGGCGCAGTAACCAGCGGGTGAACCCCATTCAATATTTATCCCCGTGGCTTTCACAGATCAGCGACCCAGGCGAGGCAAACCCTCTTAATTAAAACTGGAGCTTGCTTCAAAGGGCCCTATTCAGGCCGTCAGTCAGCGCACGCGGGACAAAAGAGCCCGGGTCATGTAGCTGCAGGGAAACCAGAGATGGATGCGCTTTTTCGACTTCACTTTCCCTCCTACTCTTTTTCCACCTCCCACCATCCACAGCTCTAAATCCAAGCCACACACCTGTGGCAGGTTAAGATGCAGTTTTGAGAGTTCAACCAACCCTGTGAGATGTGTGACCGCATTCTATGGCTCAGCATGTTTAATGATTATAGCTAACCTTAAGGTCTTTGGACGTTGTGAGGACTCAGGAACAAGGATTCTTCACCAAAAATGGCACTAGACCATTGTTGATACTTGATGCATCTGGTTTGGTTTCATCTGACTACTACAATAGATTTACACACACCCGAAAAGACTTAAAAAGTTCATTCAACGGTATTCATTATTCAACTTTATGTACATTTTTCTTTATAATTTTGTAAGAATTTCATCTCGATACATAGTGCACGTACCACACAGGTACCTTCAGAATACTCTCAGGCGTCAGTTCTCCTCCTCAACTCCTCCTGGCTTAAACTAATGAAGCCCTACAATAAAGCTACAGCTGCAATTACTTATTGATAAATTTTTTTAGATACAAATCAGAAACAAATGTATGGTTTCAGTCCTTTCTCCCATAAAGATGCCAAATATTACAAGCTTCTCAAATGTGAGGACTTGCTGCTTTTTATTGTTATATAATATGATAGTAAACCGACTAAATTTAGACAGATGGTCTGATAAAGCAAGACATGTTAAGATGTCTTGTGAGCTGTAAATCAAAACAATAACTTTCCAATATGTTCTTACATTTATAGACAAAACATTAAACTTTAAATTGAGGGAGGTTATACTGAGGCTCAGATTTATTTTATAATATTATATACTTAAAAACAATTTTGCATCCTCATTCATATAAATGGGGTGCATATATTTATGATACAATAGCAACCATCAACCACAACAACAACCATCTGTCCATACAAAAATTCATCATTAAGTGATCACATGAATAAATACAATGACACTCAGTAGAGCACACACCTCCACCAATGCCAATGCCTTCTCTTAAATTCAATCATGCCTAATCCAGTATCAGACTCAAAGCCCTGTATAACTAAAATGTGAAACTATCCATAACTGCTTGCTCAATGCTTTAGCTCAAAAGATCTAGGATCACAACAAATTGTACTAATGCAAGAAAACCAGCCACCTTAATACACCTGATTGTTTTCTCATCAAGATCCATAAAAAGGCCTATATCGCAATGTTAAAGAAAGGGAGGATAAGTTCCTGGATCTGTCACTTTATCCAGATTCACACCAAAAATTAATGGGGTCGTCTTTGGTCTGAGACCCATCATCCATCCAAATATGGTGGAGATTCAATCACTAGGTTTTCTGTAATCCTGCTGACATAGCGATAAAGCAACAACTACACATGAGGTAATAATGAGTAACATTAAATCAGAATAGCTGTGTGGGTACAAATGGGCACACACACACACACACACACCTGGTTTCTTATGGGGATATAGCATAGTATACCATATATAATAACCTTCTTTTAATGTACTTTGCTTTGTTAAAATAAATACACGTGTAAACACAAATTCTCTACAATGTTAAATTTTGTCTCGTTTCAACCTTATACTAAGCTTGGAAGTTTAACCAGAGCTTTGGCCAATTTGATGGAGTATACCTCCACCCAGTGGTGGTAGTGAATACTGATATTGAACTAATTGCTGACAGAATGAAAGCATAAACAAGTGATTCAAACGTAGCTAACTCTACCAGCATCATCCAGGAAAAGGTTAACCAGTATTATCTGGGGGAGATTTATAACAGACATCTTTATCGCAACAGACATTTGGACATCTCATAGTAAGACAAGTACAAGGCTTAGCAATAAGACTGAGAAAGGTGGTGCACTATTTAAAGGTCTTGATTTTAACACGATCTGAAAAACAGCATGAACAAAATACTTTCTTTACAGTAGACATTTTAATATGTCATTGCAGCAAAAGCACAGGTGTAATTACTAATATTAATGATGGCTCCATTGTATTATGTGTCTAATTTACGCTGGCTCACAGGGATGGTTTACTGAGACATTTAACAAAACTGACCCGTCAGTTATTAAACTTGTAAAACATGAATTGAATGTGTAATTTGCAAATCAATTTTGATATAGTGTCAATTAAAAACAGGGTAAACACAATGTATTTAATGTGTTACATCATCAATTTCTTGGATTTTTGTAAATGTATTCGTATTCTGACTGAGAAAGTTGTGGAATGCCCCAAAGCACCTGTAGAACATTCCACAGGCAAACAGGTTAATTGGTAACAGGTGGGATCATAATTTGGGAATTAAAAGGGGCATCCTCAAGCGGCTCAGTCGTTCACAAGCAAGGATGGGGCAAGGTTTACCACTTAGTCAAACACATGATTGTAGATGGGAGATTACTACATGGGCTCAGGAAAACTTTGTAAAACTGTTGTCAGTAAACACAGTTTGTTTTTAAATAATTACATTCTGTTTTTATTTTCTTTTTACACAGCCTTACAACTTTTTGCAATTGGGCTTGCAATATTTTTGTAGAGATGAACCGGTCGATTGGCTTGAGACCGGAATTGGCTGCTTTTAGGCATGACCAGCGTCAGGTGTCAGATATATCTGATTCTATGATGGTCACATTTACACACATGCCACCCGGGGCTGCAAGCCCTAACAGAATACAGAACTGGTAACTGTTATACCCTTTTTCCACTGGTTAAAAATACAACTTAAACCACCATCAGGCTTTTGTGTGCAAAGCTTGACTTCCTGGCTCTGATAATACCTGGATCACTGACCGAAGCAGCCATCTTCCGGTTTATTGCCTGGCTAACTTGAAGGGGGATAAAATAATCTAATCGTGCAGCTCTTCTAGACTTTCCGAATGTTATTGGACCGAAGCGGCATTTGTGTGATTTGTGTGTGTGGTTTGCTGTGACTTTTGGGTACGCTTTTTAGCATTTTCCTTCTCTCTTCTGCTGCCTGTCTGCATGTTTGACCGTGGGACACCACATAGACAAGGAGCGGAGCAGAGACGGGGACATTCCTCAAGTTGGCGATAGAGATGTGTTGTCGATATTTTGGAAATAAAACAATGTAGTCGAGGGTTATAAATGCAACCCCACCCCTCGACCTCTTGCCTCCGACCTCTGATGTCTCATAACAACAACAACAATGGCGGACTACATGCTTGTGTTCATGCTGCAGAAGATATTGAGCCTTTCTTGCAACTTACTCGCCTTGTAGTCGAGTGTGAGTCGCAGCAGCAGTTCGACCTCATTAACGGTCCACACAAACGATTCTGGTTTCCTTGCACAAGTCATTTTCATCTTTTTGTTGTGTTCAGTTTCTCCTACTACTGTCTGTTTGTTTACAGCGTGCAGGCTTGACGCGCATACTCCATCTCTTCTCCTCCATTTTTTGTGAATTTCAAGCGCCACCTATAGGTTTTCAGTGGATCCGTTTGGACGCAAATATTCTTGAAGCGATGCCGAGGAAGACGGAGGCAAAAAATATGGTTTTCGTACACGTGAACGAGCCCTTAAACTCATTTAGACCACTTAATCAACAGGCCACGAATTAAAATATCGTACAACAAAGTGGGGTATGCAAGACAGAGAGAGAGAGAGAGAGAGAGAGAGAGAGAGAGAGAGAGAGAGAGAGAGAGAGAGAGAGAGAGAGAGAGAGAAGGGAAATAATGTGAGGGAGAGGGAGGAGAGTGGAAAACGCTTAGCTTATCGATGCAAAACATTAGAGATCTTAAATGCTAGTATGAGTAATAAACAATATTTTCACATTATTATGAGACCATAGTGGGGAAAACATTACTATGTCAGAAGATTTATTTGAATTTCCAGAGTTTGCACTAAGGTTTTTATGGCCAAATTTAAAAAATCTCAAAAGAACAGTTAGAAACAACCCTTTAATAGGAAAAACACAGATAGAACAGAGTAATCTTTAACTGATATTAACAATGGCTCTGCTCTATTCAAGTGTCCAAGAACATCATGGCATGTTGACAGGGAGCCAGCTTGCATAATACCTGGACTCTTAATGAAGCAGCTAGATGGACTTCAGGGATCATCCACATGTGCTTTTCATACTGTTTCAGGTCAAAATGTGTTGTGAAACATACCAATCAAGATGTATGGAGGATATTGCTCTCATGTATTAGCAAAACCATAGTACTGGTGTAACTTAGCATCAATGTCTGAAGTGTACTCACGCAGCATGATGAGGACGGCCCAGCTGCCTGGCTGTTTGTCTCTGCCATCAAACTTCTAGAACCTGATGGCTTATTTTCTAGCTCCGGCTCATCATCTAAGAAAATCACTCCCTTGTCCAGACGCGGCCTTTTACAGCTCTGAGGAACAAACAAAGACAGGAGTTGTACGTGACTCTTTGGAACTTGAAATGCTTATTATAATGCACAATCATCTCTTGGTTTGCAGAATAATGTCATTTCATTTTTATACAGTGCTATTTCTAAACAGGAGGGCTGTTAATCAAAAAGACAAAAGCAATGTACAAGAAGCATTACATTATGCATTTACAATATATCAAGCATATATACAGTTATTTAATGCATTTCAGGGTATTATTGGTAGGCTTTTGTATAAAAACATCTGAAGGAGACAACAAGAATGAGTCATCTGCTTTGTCACAACCCCCTTTGTTTCTTAAGTGGAAATCTTGGTGTTGATGTAGCCATGGCAACAAATAGAGTTAGTGTGAAAACCACTGAAAAGAAGAAAGAATAGAGTATTGATTCAAAATGACTACAGATGATAACTTTATGAGGTCATTTGTCTAAATTCAATGACGGGATGATGTTTTACCTATATTTCTTGCACAATACCCTACCTCTCACATCCCATTAAAAAAGACAGACATTAAAACAGTGCAAATCTGGCAGTGTGAAAAAATAAGTTAGCTAATCAATATGCCAAAACAATACAGTGAAGAAGTAATACATTTTCATGTTATATATTGTTATTTCATTGCTATGACATTTGCTGAGTAGATTTTTAGCCTTTGGATCTGGAAAGTTCTGTGATGCCAATTATTCTCTAATTTCACAGTCACCCAGTCCTAATGAAACCTCAGCTGCTGATCAACTCAGCTATTCTGAAACATATATAAATCAAAAATAACAATATACACCACTATATTGTTTTGACATAAGAGACATTACCATTAAAGTGTTCTTTTCTTTTTTGTCGTTTACACTGACATGTGATGTAGAGTGCCTATAACAAGTATTCACCCCTTCATTGTTTTCCCTTTTTATTGCTTTCATAAACAGAATTATGGCCAATATAATTTCACTTTCATGACAAAAAAAAGTACAAAAAAAAAACCCTTATTAATGTCAAAGTGAAAACCAATTTCTACAAAGTGATGTCAATAAGTTGAAAACATATAATGTAAAATAAGAAATTGCATTAGCATTCACCACCTTAAAGTGACTGACCTCATTCAACAGAGGTCCAGCCAAATGGTACTAGTAGTCTCACAATTAGTGAAATGGAGATCACCTGAGTGCAGTGAATGTCTCTAAAGTGATTGTAGTACAGAGACACCTGTGTCTAAAGGTCCAGTCACTGGTTAATCAGTATTCCTGGCTACATTTAGACCATGAAGACAAAAGAACACTCCATGCAACTCAGTGGAAAGGTTATTGAAAAGTATACATCAGGGGATGCATGCAAAAACATTTCCAAGTCACTGAAACACCCCCAGTTCAGTTAAATCCATTTTTAAAAACTGGAAGCAATACGGCGCTTGTAAGTCTGACTAGAGCAGGCCGTCCTCACAAACTGAGTGACCTTGCAAGAAGAAGCAGCTGAGATGGGGGAGACATCTCTTACCAGAGTTCTTCTTCTTCATGCAGGTGAATACTTTATATAGGCACTGTACACAGCTTTGCTTGTGTAGCCCCAAGACTCTGGGACAGCATTCCCCTCCCGATCAGATCTACTCCCTTGACTGACTGTTTAAGTCCATCCGTTCTATTAACTGGCGTTTCAATCTTCCCAATGTGGTTGAGTTTTGACCTGTGCCTATGAAAGTGTGTTGTTTATTTGTGGCTATGAGCGCTCTACTTTCATCTTTATTTCATTTTCTTGTATTTGTGATTGTGGTTAACTGCTGTTTCTTGCTACCTGTTCTGTACAACATTTTGGTCAGCGTTAGTTGTTTTTAAATGTGTTTTTTTTTTTTTTATAAATTTGACTTAACTGAATATGATAGTCTGGCAGACTATGTATTGCATATTGATTCACCTGTATCTGAGTAACATTGTTATGACAGTACTCGGTGCATCCTCAGATTCTAACTTGAAATTCTTAGAACTATACAACTATATCATCAAACCACTGCAGATAGTTCCTTTCTTTTCTGCTGAAGAATGTTCACCCTTTAAATTGAATATCAGTAAATTCACCATAAATGTAAAACAGTATAACAAAGCACCAACAACTACCTTGTGCTCAGCAGTGCGAATGCGTTTCCTGTCTGGTTTGAAGTCGTCGTCATCATCATCGTCGTCGTCGTCTTTCTCGCGGTCAGAGTTGAGGAAAGCCTGGAACTTCTCAGACAGACGAGAGGCTAGAGACTGTCTCTTGGGCTGTGACTCTTCTGGGAACGACACAGCAAGTGCAAATAATACAAATATTTGGATGTAAACAACTTGTTTACATGTGAATACTGTGCAGATCCAGAAAAATAAAACCAACACAAATGAATCCATGTCTTTCTGTTTGAAATGACTACCATTATGCTAAAGAGGAGACAGGTCCAACATGAATGTTCCAGATGCTACCACAATAAAATGAAGGAGTGGGAGATACTTGCCATGTTCAGATGAAGGAGGTGGCAGTGGTAATGTGTCTTTGTAAGGTGACACGGTGAGGTCCACAACATCGGGTTTGGCTGAGGTTGTAGCTGTGTTGGCTCTGCTGTGGCACACACACTGACAGGTGAAGGTTACATCTGACTTCTTGTAGTCTCCACAGTTTTTGTCTGGCTGGCTCTTGTCATCTACAGGGCCTCCTCCTTCCTGCAGTTTAGCTGTCAGCACATATTGAAATACAGACGTAACTATCAGTGAAAGTGACTCTTGTATAATAATCAAATTGTGAGAAAACCATGGATATGATTAACAAACAGTAAAATGCTTCAAGATAATGAAGACAACCATTCAAATTAAGCCATTACAACACAAATTCAAGTCTTGTAGGCTTACATCACTATACAGATATAGGGTCAGTCCAGGCCAAGTAATCAGCTCATGTCAAGGATTAACTTGAAACATTCATGGAACAACTTCTACTTAATGCATAGGTCCTTGCAAGAGCTGTACTCCAAATCTTTTTTAATTATAATTGTTTTGAGTGTGGCCCCCAAGTTAAATATTATTGTTCTTGTGGTTCTCTGTATGTGTATTCCGTAGGCAAATACTTATTTTTCACTGGACTGGGTTGACATGGTCCTAAATATCCAAGAAAACTTCAGGATGATTTTTAAAAAGTATTCACATGTTTACAGTAATCAAATGAATAACAGTAGATATTTTTTTACCCAAACAAAGAATCTTTCATTTTCACTAAATCATGTAATCATGTTGTGTTAACTTTGTTGCTGTGTTATCTTAAGGTTCCATCACATTTAGACATTATTTGGTACTGAGCTGGAAAGGCTTCGATTTACCAGTTGATCTATATTCCAACCCTTTCCTATGGCCATGAGTTCTGGGTAGTGACTGAAATAATGAGATTGCAGATACAAACACAAAAAAGGCCTGGGAACACCTCGGGATCCCCCAGGATGACCTGGAGAGTGTTCCTGGGGAAAATAATTTCTGGAGTACCCTGGTCAGCCTGTTGCCACAGTGACCCGACCCCAGATAAGCAGACTTAAATGGATGGATGACATGGATATGATGACATGGATATTAAAAATATTCATCCAGTTTCAGTTTATATGAAGATATTTAGGAAAAACACAATGACAAAATTAAAGTGTGAAAGACAGAAAGACTTCTGCTACAATTAATCTGCTCATTAGAGCATTTTGATTTTGAATGAGGATACCACTAAGCCCTATTTGACAATACACTTGACTTACCAAGCTGAGCCTGCTGCCAACCCAGGGCAGAGCAGAGCAAGGCCAAGCTCTTTCCACTTCCTGTGGGACTCTCCAGCAGACAGTGCTGGCCAGTGTTCAGCCCTCGTATAATCTACAAACAACGTACAGATAAATTTCCACTGTCAATGCAATGCCTAGAAAATCTGGAACAAAACACTGTGATTAACTGTTCACAAATCACTCAATGTCATATCCACATATAGTATCACACAATTCCAGGTGCAGTAGTTTTGTGTCTGACGATATTTGCAATTGGTCAGTGCATTGTTCTAAGGACAACACCCCACAGCATAGTTCAAAGCACAAAGAGGTTACATGTACCAATTAACAATCAGATAGACAGACAGCATCTTCCCACACACTGCCCTATATGTTGTGTTGGTCATACAGTTTGTGAACATGTAACTTGGGGGTTGACGAAGGTACTAAGCATCGTGTCCATTTCTTACTATTACACATTCATACATCCATTTAGATCTCCTGTGGCATAAATAGTCTGTCAAGGCTGTCTGGGTCATGGCTGAGCAGACTCATCTTCTTGTCCAAGTGCAAAGACATGTAAGTGAACTGAAAACTTTAAATTGCCTGAGTGTGTTGTTTTGTGTTGTGTGTCCCCATTTTTCTACCCTGTGACAGACAGCAGTCTTTCTTAAGAATCTCTGCCTCGCACCCAATACAAGATGGCATAACGGACACAGGTGTGGATGAATAAATAAGTATTCACTGGTTTGTTTGTGGTTATAATATAAACCAATGGACACAACAGCACAATGGCTGAAACATCACTCATGACCCATTACTATTCTTACTCCATATTTCTATTTCAGAAGTAAAATTATCTTATAAATTTCATTATTACTTGTGTGACAATCACATCTTCATAAATTATAATAGGCCAATATGCTATACTAGTCGTCACGACTGGGTAGCTGATCAATAGATGAAGACTTTACTCACTGAATTCATCATGGCCAGCTGGGATGGGTAAGCCTTGCAGGGGAAGCGGATCTTCACCCCTCCAATGGTGTACTCAGTAGTGGATGTAGCCATGTTCCTCCGTCACTGCTGTACAGGTGTATTTTGGTTTTAAAAAACACAGTCTGTCAAACTTTGTATTAGAAATTACGGTATTATACAGAAAAAGTGTAATGTGAGCATACTCACACTCACATGAGCTAAGGTATTGTAACACACGACAAAGACACTAACACAAGAATGTGCCAATAGTTAGATAAACGATATTTTTCATGTCTGTGTAAACCGAGGGATGTCACCTAGCTTAACTTACCTGAGACTTGGCAGGCAGTTAGTTGTTAACGTTAGCTTGTACCAACTACGCAGCGAGATATAGTGCTACCGTTACTTTGCCTCAAGGAATTTTCCATTAACCCAATGGTTAAACTGGTGACACTGGTCAGACATCTTAAAAAACACAATTGTCAAACACGCGCTGTTTAACTCATGTCCACTTCTCTTTCCCCATGACTCTTCCCGCTCTCCAAATCACAATATCCTACAGGAAGACAGCGTGCGCATTGTGGTTTCCTAGAAATGCTTTCAAAATAAAATGATTATTGTAAAATATCATGAAATGTGCTTGATTTAAAGCGTAGTATTATCTTTCGAAAAATCCTTGGGAGCTTTAAAGTTTAGCCTCTGACCGTTTTATGTGCCTGTTTAACGTTACCAATAATTGTGATAGGTGTTTTTTTTTTTTTGCGCTCTTATTTCGAAGGCTTCAAATGGCTTACCGGTTCCAACAATGTTTTCCAACTTGACGTTTGACAAACGCACAACGGAAGTTGCGTTAGTAAACGTCCGAGCATGTTCAATCCAAGCATGAATCAGAGTGTTTCCTGCTAGTTGTACCTCATATGATAAGTAGACCTATATCAATCTTAAAAAAAAAAATTGGATAGTCGCCTATAAACAAAGGAATGGGACAGTGATGAGAAGATTTATAACTGATTAGATATAACTTTTAGTTATTTAACTAATATATGATTTTTTTAAAAAGCAATCAAGCAGGAGTTGAAATTAAAATGGAAAGTATCAACATAAAAATAATCAGTAACATTGGAAGAAGCAGATTTAAAGCTGCTGTTAACGTTTTTTTCAGCTAACTTTGTGAGTTAGCAATCCCTCCCTCCTTTCTATGTCCCCTAGTGGTGGGAACGGCAGTTCATTTTACTGTACTGAATCTCTAGAATCCGTTCATTAAAATAATTCGTTCAAAAGATTCGTTCACCGAATTGTTCAGTGCTCTCCTACTCCTTGAACTGATAAGCAGCCAAACGATCCGTCATTCAGTTCATGATTCAGCCCTGAGGTTCACGTTCACTTAAGTTCCTGAGGGACGGTGCGTTCACGCACTATAGTACACAATCATTCGCGGGAGACGCAGCGCTGCTTTGAGTGGTATACATGCACTAAAATTATTACATGGTGAAAGTGTCCTCTGTGTACAGTAAAATTAAATCACTTAACCTAATGCTACAGGAATGTTAGCAACACAGCGGTTACTGAACGTGAATCAACTCCTCTGCCCTGAGTGAGTGACACAGCGCCACCTTCAGCACAGTACGTGATCGAGAATTACGTCCTCAGCGACAGTACTGTGTGTAGTAGGTTCGCGTATCATGAACGAATCACCGCGCGAACGTGAATCACGTCCTCACAGTTCTGAGTGACCCGCGGCAGTTCCACTCCCAGCCGGCATGCTCGCGGTCTCTGGCTGAGCTCAACTGAACTGAGAAAGGAACGAATCAGTTCATGAGGTGATTCCGTTCACTCAAAAGATTCGTTCGTCCGAACGACACGTTCGCGACCGACACAACACTAAATTGTCACCACATTAACTTGCAGCAGTACTGGCCAGCAGCAAACAGGAGGATCCTGTTTTCTGAAGCAGACAGGACCACTTCTTAATGGAGTTCACTTACCTGATTGAGTAAAGTAGACAGGGATACTAGAACATTTCCTAACTCTTTTAATGCTTGACCTGAGGGAGGAGAGACATGGGTCACTGATAAAACACTATATAACAGTAATTACTGTTTAAATAGGGAGCTATTTAACACATCTTATTTGAAAATATATATATCACTTACAGCAGCTTTAAGAAGAAAACATGGCTGATGTGAAAATAAAACACATTTGTAGAATAATTAATAATAAAAAATAAGTCAGTATCTACTCAAACTGTATATTAATTACTTCATTTTTTATTTAAATAGGTTAATTTCCAGATGTGTTTTTCACATTTACACCGTACACATGCAATTTATGCTGCTAGCACAGCAATCTGAATCAGGGATGTCAACAGAGTAAATAAGACTACTTATATATACTAAATAAAAATCATACAGGGATCTAGTGCCAAGTAACAGACTGTATTTGCTGAGCGAATGTGTCACACATGAACATTAAAACCCCTCCAACATTGTCAATCAACATTATACAATATTTTTAAACAATCCGTAATGCTACAAATTCCTGTTAGAAATTGCACTTATCTTAATGAAAATACATCATCGTGTAACAAGGTTTTACAAAGACTGAGACACTTGTCTTACTGGTGTAATGGTTATTTTCTCTCCCAATTAATATTTCTCATAGAAAAGAATGTTTGTCATGTTTACAAAACCATTAGAGACAAAGAGGGCTCTGACATGTTCTACAAACTCTACTTAATGAGGACTCCCTTCTACGTGTCAAAATATTTTTTTGTCACCAAACTTACTCCATTTGCTGTATTTTCATTATTCACTCTAATTATAGCATCCATTCCTAGCTGTATCATTTTCATTTTCAGGACAAAAACCAACTCCCTTATCAAAGACAATTATGTCACCATAATAGTGCAAAAATATTTCTCTTAGAAAGACCATTTAGAGTGTATTTTCTGGCAAATGAGCCTTGTGCATACATCAGTAACAACACAACTGCAGCTACAGCATGGAGGGACAATGGCTTATATAAGTAGAATGCAAAGAAACCTCTCAGTCAGCCTCAACAGGGCAAAGAGAAGTTACCTTGTTGCAAGCAATATTTAACAAGGTAGCAGGGTTGACTGAAGTAGACAGTCCTCTTGTCTGTAGGGACTAACATGCTTTTGATGGAGCATCCCTCTTATTCTCATAAATCAATGACCAAACAAAGACAATGTGATATCAATAGCCACAAAGAAAGAATGGCAGCACAAAATAATCATCAACATTGATTGTAAACATCAGGTTTTGTGTTGATCCCTCAGAACCAAAGGAAGTCTTTGTTTTACAGCCACCTGGACATTGGGCAAACACAGGGGGGGGAAATCTGTCATTGTAAGGAAAGACACAACAACCTCTGCAAATGCTTCAGCACAGCAGAGGGCTGTTGAAAGGCATTCTTGGAATCAGAGAAAATCACTAGCAGATGTATGAAGGGGTGGAAAATGCTCACAGGAAATCAAGACACAGCAAACTAAACTGTAATGATTCATTACATATACAACAATGTAAAATGTTTAAGAGAGTGGATCCGTCCCTTAAGATGCATTGTGCAATTAAAAATTGGACAACACTCTCATCACTTGAAACCACACTGGGGCAGATGTTTTATGGAAAATACAGACTGTCAAAGATTAAAATGCTACCAACACATATCTTTATATCAATACACACAATGTAGTAGCTTATGGTTTGTGACTGTAGCAGCACCTTCAGTTTATATTCAAGACAAATCTCCAGTGATAAAGTACAATTATAAGAATAAAAATACATAAATATGTTTAAACACGGGGTGTGCACACAATAGTATATGGAGAGAGGGAGAGGAGATAAAAGCTGTGGTGAAGCTCACCTAAATTTTCATGTTTTATCATCATACAAGTAAAGAACGTATAAAAAATATAGATTTGTTTTAAACAAACAGTTTCTTTTCAGTACTCACCTATAAAATGCATAATATTTACACCTACCTCATTAGTTCTAATTTGTTTTTTTCATAACTGTAACCAGAAAACTGAAGCAAGACACATCAACAATTTCATTATGTAGAAGACAAGAATCAGCATCTCAGGAAGGGATTTTGAAACAAAGACACAAGTTGTCTCATGAAAATGACAACTCTTCCTAAAAATCTTAATGTTTTCAAACCAGTACTGTACCGCTGCTAAACAAGAAGACAGCACTTTCCACAGCCTCTAGATTAAGGTTGGTTTGAACTGCGAGAACATGCAGGAGAATAGCTAAAATAATGAACCGATATGCCACTGGGGATGAGGCTGACAGTGGGAAGCAGCAGCTTGATGTGTCTATGTGTTTGTTTCAGCACACACACACTGTTGTCTTGTGCTGCTGGAGAATGGGTGATACATTATTGGATTCTTTCTGTTTCTTCTCTGCGTTGTGTTGGACTAGCGGTGGTCTGGCAGCTGTCCTGCGACGAGCTTTCTTAGCCGACTGGCCTGATGATGGTGATGATGACCCGTCAATAGTTCTTTTGCTGTTGGGTGTCTGAATGCCAACTGTCCTGTCAGTGGGACTGGACTGACTGGGCAGCTCAGCGCTACTGTTTGAACATAGAGGCATCAAAGTGAATGAGTCAGACAGATTCATGTGGTATAGGGTGTTACTTCCTGATAGTCCGTCCCTTCGCTCCAAAGTAGGCAGGAGTTCACACATGGCAGAGGGAGAATCTTCTTCTGAAGGGCGCTGCAGGAGAACAGGTTTTAAAAAAAGAAAAGAAAGTGAGGACAAACTTCAACACATTCTGACAGTATGTCAGGGAAATTTCTGGCAAATAGTCTAAATTTTCATTAATGTCTCCATCCTTTAATACAGTTTACAAATGATCTGGTCCAGAAAGAATGTAATGCTATGATGTATAAAGTTACATCTTAGGGTGAGAAGTGTTGTCTAAGAAAATGAAACCATGCAAAAGAAAGTGTTGAATGTCACACTATTAGCAATGGGTGTATTGAAAATACAGTGCTTCAGTCATGAAGTACGGGGGATTGCAACTCGACATTCTTATGAAAATAAAAGTGAACCCAAACCTAGTTTAATATAACAAAAATACATTGTCTGATTTTGTTCCACTCCCACATAATGCCTCAATATCCCACATTGTAGTGGAAGGAGTGTTGTCAAGCTTGCTGTGTTTGTTGCCATCTTGCCCTAACCTGAAGAAGTGGAGTGTCCGCACGGGATATGGTGGTGGGAGGACACTGGGACATCTTGGCCAAGTCCAGTAGCACCTCCTCATGGTGCAGGGTATCCTGGGAGCTCCCAAACTCCTGCAGGGCAATCACGATGGCGCTGGTGTTGTCAGCCCGCAACATGCGCTGACGCCAGCGCAGCAGAGCGTGGCTGACCAGCTGCCGGGCACTTGATACCCCACATGGTGCCTGCAGTATGGAAAGCTGTTATCATACTGACCTGGTCTGAGGTGAGGTGGAAATTACTGTGTTGGATTATTATTGAAGTACTATAGGGCCTGTTTTATGCATGTTTGCCCACCTAACCTTTCCTCTACAACAGCCCACAATCCAGACAGGTGGAAACAGAAGCCATTTATCTATATTGATCCAAAATGATCACTGATAAAGAGTAACTTGTCTTTTACAGAAACAATTCTTTGCTGATCTAGCGCTACACTCACCATTGCCTCATCGTTGTTCTGACACATCGAGATAGCCTCTTGAGGTGGCACCATGTTCCACAGACCGTCACTGCCCAGGACAATGTAGCGGTGCTTTTTGGCATCAAGGGTGACCACACAAGTGTCTGGTTCAGGAGAAACCACAAATTCCCCGCTGTAAAAGTCATAGCTCCACAGATCACCTGTTGCAGAGAGGAGAAGGTTAGTTGAAGGCACCACTGACTTACTCTGGACGAACACTGTCCATGATGACTGACTGAAGGTATTTAGGTAACGGAGGTAGTTATTTTGTTTTAACAAAACTGGAATACTTTAGTGTCTTTCAC
>CAEMYA010000041.1:1157113-1189711 GCA_903131615.1 Diplodus sargus
TTTTTTTTTTTTTTTTTGGAGAGGGAAAACAACATGGCTGCTGTGGAGCTCGAATGGATCCCAGAAACACTGTACAACACCGCTATCTCGGCTGTGGTGGACAACTACAGCCGATCAAGAAGGGACATACGCTCGCTCCCAGAAAATATACAGTTCGATGTCTACTACAAGGTAATGTTTATCGCCAAAGAGGCTCGGGTATATCTGGCAGCCACAAGACTGTACGAGTTCGTGTAATCAGCTGCTAACACAACTGCTAACGTTAGCTAAATAACGATAACGTTGTGTTAGCTCTTCAGGATTAAAAAGGCTCTTTTCGGGTCTAGCTAGCTGAAGGTAAACTTAACCCACTTTACATTTTCATAGAATTCAAGGTTGTTATCGTGTTATATTTGTATAATGGACGCCGGTTGAATAAGAAGTAATAAACGCCATTGATCCCGTAGCTAATTACATCAGTGACCGTGTGAATGAATTGTGTCAGTGTTATCATGTCAACAGTGTTCTGTGGCTTTGTTGTCGTCAGTAATTTGTTTTGATTCACATGATATGACAACCGGACTGAACGTACTCGTACCTGCTACAACAGATCTGAGCACTTTCGAGGAGTCAACTGTCAGCTAGCCAACGCTAAACAGCAATATGTTAAAACTGTGGAACTCAGGAAACAATAGGTTTGCTCCCTGCGAAATCCAGCTAAATGATACATTGAAAACAGTTACAAAGTCTAAGGTCGTGACTACAAGTTGCTTTTGTAGACATGGAATTTGTTCCCTCAACCATAGCAATACTATATACCTGCCCAGGGAAGGTGGTACACACCAGGATCTGCTCACTGGATTCATCCTTATTTATGATGCACACTGGCACTGTGGATAGGCACTCCTCCAGTTTTCCTCAATTAAAAATGTCTGTAAATGTTCTTATTAATGTCCACCTTTGAGTTTCCATACATGTTGGCCTAATTGTTATGATGTAAGAACAATTTGAAGTCTGTTTCACATTTATAGTCAGAAATACTCACCATCAATCTAAGTGTTAAATTCTCTTTTTTTCAGTAAATGCGATCCATTGAGCAATAACTTAGGCAACTTCACATCCCAAGTTTGATATCATGAAGTCAGTTATTGTCGAGTGCTGTGCAGTATGTAGATGCTGTGACATCAAACTAACCTTATGACCCATTGCCACTGGTACGGTACTGCGACCGTATTATTTACTATCATTGGAATTTGGCAGCAGCCACTAAAACACAATGATATTCTCCAACAGTTGTTGCAACTTCAGATAACTGGATGGCATCATCACATTTACACTTATACATTCTTATTAATAAAGTTGAAATAGAGGGTCTCTCTTAAATTTTGCCAAACTGGCAGAATCTGCACACCTTATAAAGGGTATCTGTGTACGGGATGCTCTGCTTGATTCAAATGGCGTGCACACCTACCTCGACTTCATAACTGATACAAACAAACAAACAAAACGGAGAATGATTAATGTCTTGTAGGCTTATATAAAATCATATTGTGAACATTACTATCCATGCTGGCAATCATTTGTCAACCACAAAAGCTTCCATGGCTTTTTCCCCACAGGCCAACATTATTGTTTGTTTTGTCGGATGACAATTATGTGGTTGCTGCCACTAGCTGACAGATTATGCTCTGTTTGAATTATTTTGTAGTCCGCGCTGTTACATGTGAAGCGTTGCACTGAGATGGAGCCAACCCACACATTAGTGATGCTACCAATACAAAAATCAAAAGTACATGTCTGCCATAACAGTGGATACACGCCCAGTCAAAGCAATGATGATTATCTCCTAATGACAAATGAAAAATAACGCGTAAATGTATCACATGATAATAGTAATGGGGCATTTTTGCATAATTTTAAGATTAGGTTTTATAATGCATTTTATGTTGCTGAAAGTTTAGGCTTGATTTTTCAATGTTGTGATTAATTGCAACAGCGGGAGATTTAGTTAAAGTGAAAGTCTCGCCAAAAAGCAACCGAGGTTTTATTTGCAATTGAATATGAGTCAGACCTTTGTGTAAAAGCATAATTACGACGAAAGAGGCACTTTTAAGATTTACCGTAGTCTCGGTTTTGGGCAAGCTAATTTTCAATGGAGTGCAGGGGCACTGGTACGCTAGCATCAAAATTGCTATTTTTAAAACACTAAGAAGGCTCGACACAACATGAAACTTTGCTCGTAGTATCACCAGGACTCTACACATGAACACAAGCATTGAGAACATTGTTTGTGTACACAGAGTTTACTAAAAAGAAGTGACTTTTTGTCTGCCATGACCGCGGCGCGCTGGTGATGCTGCTGCTAACATGAGTTAGCCACGGTTGCTTTTTGGCGAGAGCTTCACTTCAATATTAAATGATGATTTAGATAGATAGAATTACTTAGATAGAATTACTTTAATGATCCCAGAATGGGAAATTATTTAAACTTACATTTTTAAATTTACTATGAAACCTCTGGTTTTCATGCATTCTACTCTTATTTGTAAATGCAAATGTTGGTTTTCGTCAAGGCACTAACGAATGATGATCTCATTAAACAAGTAAAATACATTAAAAAAGCATTTAAAGACTGGAAGAACCAGTTTGTGGCAGTATGGTGATGTCCATGACAAGTTCTTTTGTTGAGAAATTGATGAGAATAAGCAGGCATCCTGGAGGTAGATTTACAGTCAGTGTGCTGGTAGGTAGATAACTGAGAGCTTTTGGAGCAAGATAAAATGAGTTATAAATTCTAAAGAGGTTAGACCTCAGGTTGCTTGTGTGGCATGGCTTGTTTACTGTAGTTTACATAGCTTGCATACAACTTTATCTTGGTGTTCCACAATTTTGGTCTCCCATACAAGGCTTTTTATATTGCCAGGAGGGCAAATCACTCTGTTTAATGCCGAGTTGTGTTGTGAAGTGGCCATCATTACCACGTTGATGAATTATTTGCTTGTTTGTTGAAAAAAGTTAAGGTTTCCTTTTTAGTCAATGAAAGTAATGTCTATGTGATTCCTGTCAGTTGTGCAGTGCATTCAGTTCAGCAATGCAGACAGTTTGTAGTGCTGCCTTTTTTTTAAATTATGTATTCCAATTTTTAATAATCGTTAGAAAGCTATGTCACTCGCACACAGTAGAATTTAATCTCTGTACACAGAATTTGTGTGTATGAATGCT
This sequence comes from Diplodus sargus, assembly GCA_903131615.1. Lineage (NCBI taxonomy): Eukaryota > Metazoa > Chordata > Actinopteri > Spariformes > Sparidae > Diplodus > Diplodus sargus. Next base: position 1,160,315 of record CAEMYA010000041.1, read on the forward strand.
GGAAACTGTGGGCAAGGGACATGAGTTTATCATCAGATGTGTTCTGCTTTCTATTTGTAGTTCGGGTTGTATTGACCAACAATGTTGATGCGGGCTTTAGTTGCATGTAGGTATTGAAACCACGATGTATGTTCATGGAGCAAAAGAGATGGAACACATTGGTCCAAATGCAGCCATTGGCAATTGTTGAACAAACACTGAGCTTATATCCACTTAAAAATAAAGCTGCATTCACATGCAGATATCTGTTTATAAAGATAGTCATTTCAAGTAGACTGTAAACAATGACTCTTGTATGGAAGAGGAAGGCTTCTCCAGATATCCATCCGCTGGCTACACCTATTTGCCAAAATTATAGCCAATGGCTTCTGAGATTGCATAGTTTTACATTACGCAAAAAACATTCCCCAAAGTTGGGTTCTGTTTACATTGCCAATTTCATATTATCACTTTCTCTTGTTCACCTACTCACAGTATCCCCCACACTCGCTCACTCTCTCTGTCTTCATCTTGTACTATTTGTTGGTCCTCTTCAAACTAACGAGGTAGTCGGACACAAATGTGTACTGAAAATGTCAGTAACACTCGACAGAATGACCATATATGACAAGAACAGCTGTTCGCCACAGCCAAGTACTTTCTGACATGTTTTTCATCCTGGTTAACAACACCTTAAAACAGGTTGACATTGATTGCCATAGTTACATTGACTTGTAAGATCTGGCTTGAAATGGCTTAGAGTATTTGCAAAAAAAATGAAGAAAGGATTTGTTTTTTGCTCTTTGTTCAGTATCATGTTATTCATTTGGTGGAATTAAGTTAAATGTAAACAAATGACTCCAGAATTTACCATCAGATCTACATTTAAAAAAGAAAAACAACTTTTATAATGAGATTGTTTTCCATTAATAAATAGATAGATTTCCTGTGATGTGTGTTATGACATTTTAGGTGTTATTCTTTTACAAAAGGGTATTTTGGAGTGGTGACCCATCTGCCATGTTGTTGGTGGAATATGGGTGCTAAAGAAAAGGTCATCAGTGTTGAACTTGCACTACTGTTCAGATTGTCACTCATAAACTTTTTTTTCCTTAGTGCTGGTACATATGTTGAAGTTGTGTCATCGAATGAAAAAGTAGAGGAGTTCTCCATATGCATATTTTAAATCCCAGTGCCATGAAAGCCTGAGAGAGGAGCACTGTGGCAATAAATTAATTTGAAGTGACAATCTGTCTGGCCACATATACCATGTTTACACCAAAGTTGGCATGTACTATATATGGGTAAACCCACCGAAAATGAGCAATTGACTAATTTCTCTTTGTCAGGAGATGAGTTTGATATTTCATTGCAATCTGCAAATGTCAGCCTCATGGTTGCACTTGGAAAAAAGGTTGGGATGAGCAAATTCAGTAGGCTTCAACAACAATCCTCAACACAGTTCATTTATTCATTTTCATTTCAGCACTTGAACAATGTAGGTAAGATCTAGGTAAACATAAAGATCTAAGTTAATTTACATCTGACCATAGTAAAAAAGTTAACAACAGATAACAGCTTATCTGGGCAGTGCAGGCAGATGACCACATGACAACTGCACTGATGAAAAATCTGCCTGTGAGCTAGAGTGACTTGATTTCATCTTTCGCTTGGACCAAATTAACTAATTTCTCACATAATCACTCAGACATTGAGGTTTCACCAAATAATTGTAGTTGAGGAGACACAGCTGTGTCCCCCATAGACCTTACTATACAGAGCCACTGAATATAACAACATACAGCTCAGCGCATTTTGATGACAGGCTAGACATCAGCAAATTGTCTTTGTTTCAACTCGTGAACGGCAGACAGTATTTTTAAAAAGCATCTCTTAAAACACGCTCATAATGGAAACAAACAAAACAATGTTCTAGTTACAGACAGGACATTCTGTACCCCTCTGCTAAGTGATTGAGAAGTGCAGGAGGGAAACACAATCAGATCAGTTATTACCTATAGTCTCAATATTGTCAGTATTATTGTCATTTGCCCCTTTTACATTGCCTTCACAAGGTGGGAAAATTGTGGTATTATTCTTTCAGCCATCTGTATAAAAGTTACAGATGTGGAATTAGGGGGCAGTTTTGTTCCACCTCTGATCTACTAGTGGAGGTAGCAACAGAGCTGTAACAGACTGGGGCAGCATTATGCGGGTGCTCTTTGGTTCATGTAATAAGAAAAAAAAGGCAGTGAAGAGGCAAGCCTTCATTGAGGAGCTATTGCAGAATTTCTGTGTAAAGGACCTAGTGAGTGTTCATGTTCACCTCATCACTCTACCTCTGTGTGTCTGTCAGCTTTATCAGCAGGGCCGCCTCTGCCAGCTGGGAGGAGAGTTCTGTGAGCTGGAAGTGTTTGCTAAAGTATTGCGGGCTTCAGACAAAAGGTAAGAATACGAGTAATAAGAGTTTAAAGCTGTGCCTGAAGCCTCATACCACCCACACTGATCATCGCTTGTCTTACAAAATAGTTCTTGATACTCTGGTCCCCTAAACAGATGTTTATCAGAAAAAATTATGCTGACAACTGCATTCATTGAACATTTGATATGATTGGATATTGTTTGTGTCATGCATGGAAGTTAAACTTCACCAAATGTATTCAATGTGCACCTTTTATAGTATTATATCATAGAGCTACAACAACCAGTCAATTATGGGATTATAATTAAATAACTACTAAATGTTATATATGTATGTAAGTATTTAAGTTTAAAAAATAAACATAACATTTAAAATCAAAATTATTAACAGAATGTTAAGAAATAACAGCCCCTCCTCCTCCCCTGATTTGGTTGGACAAAAACGAGATGTTTTAAGGTGTCGCCTTAGACTGTGGGAGATTGTAATGGGCATTCTTCCGCACATTCTGACATCTTAGAGACAAAATGCTCAACTGAGAAAATAATCAGCAGATCACTCCATAATATTGAAAATAATTCTGAGTTGCATTTCTACTGTATTAATGACAACATCTGGCTCAATGAAGTCAGAGACATTGAAGTTATTGTCCAGTTTGGACTTTGGCCACATTTTTTTCGTGTTTTATCTGACCCAGTGTATCACTCATTTACTGTTTAGACCTAGTCTGAGTAAGCTGTTTTCTCTAAACAATAGCATGTTTGTCTCCTGTGACCGATGTGTTGGATTTGCCTTTGTATACCTTCTCCTCCTGCTGGGACCTGTTGAGTGGTCTTCTCTTTCTCCGTTTCATCAGTTTAACACAGCCATTTGAAGTTCCATATCTCACTCTGCTGCTACTTCAACTACACTTCACCTGGAAGTTAAGATACATTTAAAAATAAGAGTAGGAAAAGATTTTGGAAAAAGGGATCAATGCTGTCCTGGTGTAAAAGAGCCTGGTAAAAGTTAAAGCCCTGTGCACAATAAAGTGGTCTTTAGTTAAAGGTACATTATTGATTTTTCTATGTTATCTGCGTGGTCTATGTTTTTGTCTTCAACCTGTATTGACTAACTCTATATTGGTTTAATGAGAACACAATGGCAGTATCATAAGCATTGTTATTCACTGATTTGCAAGATGTTTGTTATGCCAGTTTGTACTCCTGATGTTGTTTTCTATAGTTAAGTTTTAAATGCAAAATCAATAGAGAATATTAGTCATTACCCAATCTTTATGCCTTCTGCTGACATGGTTAATTCCTTTGTCTTCCCCACCGCAGACACCTCTTACACCACTGCTTTCAGGCCCTTATGGACCACGGTGTGAAAGTGGCCTCAGTTCTGGCAAACTCCTTCAGCCGCCGCTGCTCCTACATCGCAGAGTCTGATGCCCATGTCAAAGAGAAGGCCATCCAGTTCGGCTTTGTGCTGGGTAAATGGGGTAGGGGGACGGGAGGTTGCACACAGACACTCTGGTAGTCTGCATATAACCGAAGCAGACAAACATTGACTGAATAAACGGAGGCCATTCTTTCCTCACACTGATATTATTATCGCTTAGTTTCATATAAACAAGACTCAGTAGTACATAGACTGTGTGTGGCTGGACCATGTATTCAGTGTGCTCCTCAGAACATAATTAAGGACAATCAGTGCCTCACTGCAAAGCTTTGTTTAAGCAAGACACAGTGTCCACATGTGGGCAAGGGACAGGCTCCACATGTTTGACTGGATTTTTTACTATTAATATGTCCTAAGGATTTTAAAAAGGCTGGCCAAATTGTTTTGAAGTGCAAGTTACTCTACGCCAGGCCTTTTCTCATTGTTTCCAAATGCAGCTGGTTTTGTCTGCACTTTGCACTTCAGGTAATACAGAATCTACCCTCGCTCTAATTTGGTGACAGAGTAATCTGAATTATTTTGATTCTAGGTGGCTTCTTGTCTGATGCGGGCTGGTATGGAGATGCAGAGAAAGTGTTTCTGTCGTGCCTGCAGCTGTGCACGCTCCACAGTGAGGTCCTCCATTGCTTCCGGGCTGTGGAATGCTGTGTCAGGTCAGTCTCAAATCTCAATCTGTGGACATTGAGTATATTAAATGAAACAAGATATTCTCTCAAATACTTTTCTTCTTGTAAAACGTGTCAATGAGTTTAATTTACCATGAGTTTATCTCCCAAATGTCTTAGTTATAATTAAACAGAAACAGTCAAGACATATACTTTTGGCACAGAAAGAAATCAAGTTTTGGCTGCCAAAGTTGACGATGGCTTCCATAGTTTGTGTTTGTGAAACGTACTTCACTTCCCAGAGAGCCAGACCAACAGAGTGAATGAAAGAGTCAAATGCACATTGGTCCATAAGATATAGCCTGTGCCTCGTGTATGAGATGGCTGCTTCCTAAATATCCTTTATAAACTATTTCGATCTGGTCATGGTTTGCTTCACTTACCCGCATCCAGACGCCATCTCACTCCCTCTTATTCTCCTCCCATGAGCCACCATTGCAACATGTTACTAAGAAACACTGCAAAAAAGGCATCTTAGGACCGGGGACAAGTGGAACAGTTACCTCTATCGTTGAACAGGTGGAACACAATAAAAACAGCTGCTTGAAATGATGTTCATTAGTTTTCATGGCAAGGTCACATGACTATTCGTCTTCCTCTTTTCATTAAGCGTCACAGAGAGCAGCAGTACAAGTACAAAAAATATATAAAAGAAATATACTTATAAACAAACTTTCATGTTAATTCTACCAATTTAATTTTCAATATCTCCATACATCACAGAGAGCACCAATACAGGTACAAGAGATATGCAACCACTTTATACTATTCTCAATGGCAACAAGATACCACCAAAAGTACATAGAATATGAACAAATGTACTTATATTAGAGGGCACAGGGCACGTTACTTTTACCACTTCTTCCCTCTTACCAGACAACAAATGTACCACAAAGAATGGCAGCACAGTAATGTACCAAAATATACCTCATGTATCAAATATCTGTTAAATACAGTGATTAAAAAAGGACAAAATGTAAAATGCAACATAATCCTAAATCTAAAGAATGACAAAAAGAATGTGAATAGACAATGTGACTGCACAAAACTATAGAGAGAGAGCTGAAAAATCAGCCTCTATGACACCATGAAAATAAACTACTTAAGATGTTTAGTGGAGAAAAAACAATAAAACATATTAAACATGTTTTAATCCACCAAAGATTTTTATTTGGATCACCATCATGTGTACTTACTCATAGATACCAGCCACCTTAATATATCTGATTTATTTTCATCAAGACCGATTGTACCTGAGTTTTTGTAAATAATTTGTGTTTTAATGACTAATGAAATATTGAAAAATACCCTGTCTCACTATGTTAAAGAAAGTGAGAAAATGTCCTTTTGTCCAGATCCGCACCATAAGTAAATGGGGTCTATTCTGGGCAGACACCCATTCTCCATGCCAGTTTTGTGGAAATTATTTTTTTGTGTAATCTTGCAGACAAACAACCAACCAACAAATAGAGGCAGGTGAAAACATAGCCACCTTGGTGGACATAATGACCAATTCGAAATGAAGAGTACTATGTTTTAAGGTTTCTTCGCGATTGTTTGCATACAAGCAATGTGCTGGCAGTACAGGGCCACAGTCTCACACATGCATGAACACACAGATGTGTATGATGTGTAAGATGTACATAAAGTCCTGCTATAAGCTTACAGCATGATTACATAAAAATATGGTTATAATCTAATATTTGTTCAATGTCAAGTCTCTACAAGCTGTTGTTTGTTAAAAGATATTTTCATGATTTTCCTTTTTTTCTTTTAAATCAGAACTGCTAAATTTCAGGCACACTGGTCAGACCAATGAAAATGTAAAGTCACACTTCTTAGCTTTGTGGGCACATGTGCAAACAAAATATGGAGTTCGGCTGTAAAACGGCAGTACAGTAATGTCCAAAAATATGCATTAAATGTTTTTTATTCCACTGTCAATATGACAGTGTACTGTACTGACTGACTGAATCACAGGCTTCTCCTTTGTTCTATATTTATGACAACATGCAGTAAATAAATTGGATGGATTCACATGAGATTGTGTGTGATTTAAGTTTTCCTCTCTTGCTTCAACAGGCTGCTTCATGTACGCAATGGCAACTGTAAGTACCACCTGGGGGAGGAGACGTTCAAGCTTGCCCAGTCTTACATGGACAAACTAGCCAAACATGGCCACCAGGCCAACAAGGCCGCGCTGTATGGCGAGCTTTGTGCCTTGCTCTTCGCCAAAAGCCACTATGATGAGGTGTGTATGTCTGACCACAAGTGGATCAGAAAAAATATCTCTTATATAATATAGATACAAAAGCAAGTGAGTTTTAATTATTAAGTGCATTGCACAGTTGTTGAGAATTACTCGAAACGATTGCATCTGAAACACATATCTTTTCCCTGCATTTTTCCAGGCATACAGGTGGTGTATAGAAGCTATGAAAGAAATTACTCCAGGGCTGCCTGTCAAAGTAGTGGTTGATGTCCTCCGACAAGCCTCCAAGGTTACCAATGTTCTTTTAAATCACAACATTTTATTTACTTATTACTGAGGATCTTTGCATATATTATCTATAGCACAGCAATCTGTTTTGCCTGGTAAGGAAATGCCATACATGATTGTGTGAAATTTGCCTTTTTGTTCTGGTGCTGTAGGCCTGTGTGGTGAAGAGAGAGTTCAGAAAAGCAGAGCAGCTGATCAAACATGCAGTGTTTCTAGCAAGGTAACTTGCTGTATCTTAAAAATAACTAACTAAAGATTCCTTTTGTTGTCATGCATTTTGATTCCATGTTATGTGTCTTACAGAGAACATTTTGGACACAAGCATCCCAAGTACTCTGACACGCTGCTAGATTATGGATTTTACTTATTAAATGTAGACAATATATGCCAATCAGTTGCAATTTACCAGGTAAGTAGAGTGATTGGTAATGTACTTGTGTTCATATTTGATAGTTTGATTAGAAATATATGTCGTGTATATATAGTTAAAAGTCCTTTGTTTTTGTAAAAACTCCAGACAGCGCTGGATATCCGACAGTCTGTGTTTGGGGGGAAGAACATCCATGTTGCCACAGCCCATGAAGACCTGGCCTACTCCTCATATGTGCACCAGTACAGCTCTGGGAAATTTGACAACGCTCTGTAAGCACAATGAATCTCTCAAACTCACAACTATTCCAAGACCAACTGGCTAATTATATTAGACATGAGTGCCCTTATAGATGAAGCACAAGACTATGACTCATCTGTCTGTTCTGTTACTCACTGTGCTGGTGTGTTACGTAGCTGCATGCCTTGGGCATGTGCCATTCTGTACATTGAAAAGCTTGTTTCAGACACAGTAACAGATGCTGGCAAGATGTTAAAGAGCTGAGTTTTTCACTGATCCAGAGACAGTCTTTCTTGTGCACAAATGGCCTGATTCAGAATTGAGTAATGTTCTGACCTCTCTAACCATGAGCTCAGCTTCAAAACAACTTGACTTTCTTGGAAATGTTTATCCTGCACAGAATGAAGTTTCTTGCCAACTGTGACTTGCATGACATGTTTGGGTCAGCTGCTGTGTTTGTCTCTCAGATTCCATGCAGAACGTGCCATAGACATCATAACTCACATTCTGCCTGAGGACCATCTGCTGCTGGCCTCCTCCAAGAGAGTCAAAGGTGAGATTCAGAGAAGTTCTGGGCCTCTGCTCACTTTGTGGAGGGTACAATGGGGACAGCTGGACAGACACTCCATCTTAAAACAAGAATAATGGAATGTCACTCATATGTATCTTCATCTTATAGGCCTATTCCGAAATAACCCCCTTTATTTCCTGAGTTCAATTCAAGGACAAAAAAGTTCTCCTGTTAAGAAACATCTTTTCATGACTGGACAAGATCATTTGGTGTTCAGACAGTAAATGTCCACTCAGGTGTGTTGTAATGATGCTTTCTTTTTAGTAAGGCATCAGACAGTAGCTATACAGCGTGTCTCCTCTTTACGGTCTCAAGAAGGTAACAGTAAAGTGAGGTTTATATTTCAGAGACAGATTATGACTTCAAGCTTCTGTTGAATTTTACATTTTGGACCAATAAATGACAAGCTGATGTGGCTCAAAGGTTAAATCCTGGGCTGAAGTCTAATGTTTTCTTCATCCTCTCAGCTCTCATACTGGAGGAAATCGCCATCGACTGCCACAATAAGGAGACAGAGGAGCGCCTCCTGCAGGAAGCTCATGACCTTCACCTCTCCTCATTGCAGCTGGCCAAGAAGGCCTTTGGAGAGTTCAATGTCCAGACAGCCAAACACTACGGCAACCTAGGACGACTCTACCAGTCCATGAGGAAGTTCAAGGTGGGTGGATTTTTATCTGTCTCTTTCTCTATCTTATGTATCTGTCCATAGCTAATTTCACAAATTAATCAGCCTCATATCTTTTGTGCACATTTGTGACTGTATGCTCAAGGCCCTCTTGTGGTTGTAGTGATTCACACCTTTTGAAAAACCTTTTTTACCTACTCCTCAGTTAAATGATGCCATTGGCTGCAGACCAGCCTCTTTACCAGCTGTCAAAGGCTACAAGTGATCAACAACTGCTTCAGTTTGCCCTAGTAATGACAGTAATGAGTTTTCTGTTGCATCTGCTGTACAAGTGTTGCTCTTTGACTAGGCCTTAAGTGAGCATAACTGTTCTATTTGGCTGCCAGCAATAAGTCCAGCCTTATTCTAAGAACTGTTTCCTTTTTTCACCCCATCACAGTTTAGGTCCCTGTTTAAAGCTAGAAAAAGCTAGAGATGTGTTTTTGCTACCAGACTCTGATACTCTATTGTAATAAGAATGAGAAATAATCTCTTTGCAATCTAGGGATTTAAATATCTGTGAATTATAGATACATATGAATGCAGCTCTGCATAGGCCAACATTAAAAAGTATATGTGAGATGAACAGAAGGTAGACATAATTAGTTGAAAGGAGCATTAGCACCTGGGTCCACTGAATCACAGTAAAGAATAACCCTGAATTCTAACTTTTACATGCTTTGACCCAAAATACCATAACTGTGTTAAAACATAGTCAGTGACTTTGGAAAATGAACCACACGTGTTGTGCATTGGAAAAGCTCAATAAACTAAATAAAACTATTTTCTTTTTCTGGTTGCTGGTAATGTTTTGCCTTGATATGTAATTCATATTTCTGTATCCATCTTGTGTGTGTCCTTATGGGTGTCCATGTAACCAGGAGGCAGAGGAGATGCATATCAAAGCCATCCAAATCAAGGAGCAGCTTCTGGGCCACGAGGACTATGAGGTGGCACTGTCTGTGGGTCACCTGGCCTCTCTCTACAATTACGACATGAACCAGTATGAAGACGCAGAGAGGCTCTACCTGCGCTCCATTGCTATAGGTCAGACACAGGGAAGGGATGACTGTCTCTTTTAACTTTTTCTGCTTGTTAGACACTTATATTATGTGCTTTATTGTAAACGTAGCACTTCTGTCTATGACACAATCCTGTACTCAAGAAATGATAACTCAATCATATGAACTGAACTGGCTTCAAAGCAGGTTATTCATTTAGCATTGGATATCATGGTGACATGCCCTGGTAAAAAAAACTGTGTTGAGCCCAAACAAAGCTGGATAGCCCTCTGATCTTAATAACACAGGCCTGTCGTCACTCCTCTTTCTCATGGACATAAAAAATAGTTCTTCTCCAAACAACACTCTTCCAAAACTGAGCTGCCTTTTGATCTGGACAAAGACGGCAGCTGAGTTGGACTGATTTGATATGCCCATCTCTGTTGTTAAACTAGCTTCTAAAGGGCCAGGCACAGCAAACCAACATCAAAGAACCAGCAGCAGCAAAGCCCAAGTGTTGCATTGCCTGGCATGGCCTGTGTATAGGCCATTAGGCTGTACTTGAACACAGCTGACGTCCAACTGGCTGGACATCGGCGGATACACATCAATATATCGGCCAATATACACACATTTTTGATCTATTTTTGGCTATCAGACACATGTGACAAAGGCATGAATCTGAGGCAGGATATTAGATAGTTTAATTGTATTTTATACAGTTACACAATAAACTTTGTATAATGTGACATCAGTGTACAGAAACAGTAAACTTCTTTGGGAATTCAATAATTGTAAATGATCCAAAACGTCTTTTTCTCCATTATAATATCTTAAAAGAAAGATTTCACGTTACGTATATTGGGCTACTGATACCAATATATGTGTGATAGCCAGCCGATAATATTGCTGATAGCAAATATATGGACCGGGCTCTAAAAGAAACAACTTGTACAAATCTTGCAAGAGTATTCCACTGAACTCTAGCAATGACCATGGTTGGGCATTACATTACCCATTAACAGCCTAATTAGTTAGTAATTAATTTGGAAAGTATAGAGCCACATCAGATGATTGTCTTCATCATTTATTATCAGCCAATACATGTGTCTTTTATTCTCTTGGTATTCTCTTATCTTTTTTGTTTTAGTGCAATACAGTGAAATAGCATGCATCTCCCTGAGCAGTGATTACTGCAAATGAAATGAATTAGTTTCTTAAAGAAGGTACCAAAGATGAGATTATAACTTAGAATAAAATGGGTATTTAAAGGATTCTCATCACTTTGTCAATACCTGGTTTCACAAAGTAAAACCAAAACATTGTAAAAGCAATACATTCTAAACTTGAACAATGAAAAGCTAAATCTTGAATATTATATCAGTTGCACGGTTATAGCACTCACAGATTACTACTTAGCACCATCAGCCTGATGATGGCTTCTAGCTGAAACATGTTGCTGACAAGTTTTTGCCCACAATAAAAAGGGAAGACAAGCTTTGGAGTCAAAAGCTCTTGTGTGATTACAAACTTATTCCATGATGCTTCTTGTGTCTCACAGGTAAGAAGCTGTTTGGAGAGGGTTACAGCGGGCTGGAGTACGACTACAGAGGCCTGATCAAACTCTACAACTCGGTGGGAAATTACGAGAAGGTGTTTGAGTACCACAACGTACTGTCCAACTGGAACCGGCTGAGGGACAGGCAGTTTGCCGTGGCAGATGCCTTGGAGGATGTCAACACTACACCCCAGCAGACCCAGGAAGTGGTGCAAGCTTTCCTATTGGCTCAGAGTCTGGGCCCCACCCGTCCCTGTTTAGGCTGATTTTATGAGGGAAGAGAGGAAATAAAGACATGTGGGTTTCAGCCTGGTGACAACACAGAATAAGCCCAAATGTGATGCTTCAGTTGCACACAGTTAATTAGTTATACACAATAAATTCAAGCATCACCGGCACATCAGTGGGCTTTATAGCCACTGCAGCTGCCAGTACACACACAGACATACACACACATTTAGTTGTGGAATAAATAAGTAGAGAAGACACCGTTTTCAAACCTCATCGACACCCACACAAACCACCAAGATGCAACTCCAGGCTGGATGCAGCTTCACCCCACAGAGCAGACTGTTGCATTTCTCCAAGAGAAGGAAGACACACAACTGAGGGGGGGAATTAAAACTTAAAAAAAAAAAAACCTCAAACGTCCTTTAAGGATGACAAATGACCTCTCCTCTTCTCTTGTCTCGCTCGCCTTTTTCTTTTCAGTTTGGAATCATGGAGGACATTTTTGCTTTTGTATTTGAACCAGTGTAGCTCTGAATGCCATGAGACTCATCGCAGATCCAAACCATGTTCTCCAGGGCTATGTACATGACAATATCTGGACCCCACACACATCTGTGAAATAGGTGTCTCAACCCACATCCATCAACATCACTTGGAGGAACAGAGATGGAAAATGTCGGATATTTTGACACTTGTACAGTGAAATAATACTGCAGATTGTACACTTAAGTTTCAGTTGAAGGCGTCTTGTTTTTTTTCTTTGCAAAGAACTGAAAGTGGACCCTAAGAAAACTGCTTTTTGAACTGCTTGGTGGAGAGAGATTACAAACAGTGGAATGTGTTGAACCAGTGGGTATATTGTTGTACACAGGCTTCACAGGTCTTGTTTTCAATTTATTTGATCTTTTTCCAGCTTAGTACTGACCTAGAATAATTAAAATGCCAATAATTTATATGCAGAAGTGTATGTTTATGTAGCCCTTTGTTTATGCTTTTCTTACTGAGTGAGCCCTGGATTTTCATGAAAAGAAACTGCTGGACACGCTACAACTTTAAACCAAGGGACATGGATAGGAGTGAGGAGAGGAAGATGCTACATGTACAGAGGCTCACAAGCCTCCCTTTAGTTGATCTTTTAAGGTGTGTGTGCGTGTGTGTGTGTGCGTGTGTGCGTGCGTGTGTGTCAGCTTTCACAGATAGATCTCTGGGTGCCCAAGTGCTCCACTGATGATTACCAGCCTTACACCAGCTTGCAGTTATCTGTCTGTAGACGGACCCATACTATTAAGTGCTAAAGAACTATTATACCCTTAAGGGCACTACAATGGGGACCAATATTGTATATTTGTGTGTGAGTGTGTGTGCATGTGTTTTCAGCCTGTTTACCTGTGCATCTGGCCCTTCCTCTTCACTCCTTCCTGTCAGATAGTCCATTAAAGCAGAGTATCAGATACTTATTTCCCCCCACTGAGCCTTCTTTTTCCATCAGCCTCCATCCTACTGACCGTTTCTGTCCGAAATCCCATCAGTCATCATATAAAGCTTAAGGCTTTGCTAGTAAGGCTGCTGGTCTCTCATCTAAATGAACCAATGGGAAGAATAACCCTGAAAGCAACTAGTCACGTGTTCGTTTAAATTGTCAATGCCATGATGTTCACTATATTACAACTCGTGTCAGTGAAACAGATCCTAGGCCAAGTCTTTCCCAGCAGTCTGATGCTTCATTGAGAGCTGCTGGGGCCTGTTCCATACAGTGCGCTAAGAAAAGTGGGGACAGAAGTCCAACACATGAGCTGAATGAAACTAAAAAATGAGTTGGGGCTGAAGCAATTTCATTAAATTCAATCCATGTTAACGCACTCAGACTAATTCAACACAGGCTCAGGTAGTTGAGACTGGGGGCGCTCTTCATGGGTCAAAAACAGATCAAACCGATCCATCAAAGAACGAGTAGTTCAAAGTAGTGTTTATGTTTGGAAGCCTATAAAGAAGTTAAACATCTAATTGTGAAAAGGGGAATACAGGTGCCATAGATAAAAGAGAAGAGAGAAAAGGCTGGCATGGAAACACTGATCTATTGAATGTGTTGGAACTTAATTTCTTCCACATATTTCAATGTACAAATTGGACATTACGGCTGTAACTTTTCTTAGAAATAACTTCCACACTATCTGAAAGATTCAGTGTTTTTCTGGAAAATGTTCTCTATTTAAATGAATGGATGGAATGTTAAAACATCCCATATCTTTACATGTAGGCCCCAGCCATCCAGCTCATGCTAATTCTAATATTTTCACAGTTTTTCATGCATTTTCAACTCTTTTGTACTCATTCATGCCTTCAGTTTGTATCTCCATTCAGTCTTTGAAAATGTCCCACATCGTTTCTAGATTTTAGCATTTAGTCAACTTTCAAATCCAGTCGATCATTTTTCTGAATATTTGGTTTTCTTTGAAATGTAGTTCCAGTGGAAGACTATAAGAAAACTCTTCAAACCCACTAACCTTCAGCCTTTTACCTTTCCATTCTTATATTCAGTCTCCAACAATTCATACTAGTTAGCTGCTATCTAAAAAAAATAAAAAAATCAGCTCCAGCTTTGCTTTAGTTTCAGATTTTCAGAAAACCTAAAAATATTGCACATCTTGCATAGATGATTTGTATTATTCATTGTTTACAGCCAGCAATGCAGTTTACAGCAGCTTTTAGTTGATTTTCTATAACGTGGAACTTTATGAGTAATGGTGGTTGATAAAGTCATATAAAGTCACTTTCCTGTTGGGTCAGTGCTTAGCCCGACAGTTGACCTGACCCGGACCAGGTTAGTTTCACAGCTTAAGTTGGCATAGTAACTAAACATGAACTATGTTGATGATGCTTTATGGAACTGAATCAATTGCAAAATGAGACAGACTAAGACAAATAAGCATGGCTTCATTAGCAAACGTCCTGAAAGGAACAGGCCCCAGGTCTACACTCTGAACTGGATCAACCACTTGTGGGGTCAATAACCCACAGGCTGGGTACCGCTGCTGGTGTGGTATATATCCTTGCAGATAGTTTTGGTTTAATCAGTTCTATTGAAACACAAACGGTCACTAGGAAACCTGGAATGACAGCGACTCTTAGGAAGCAAATGTTGCAGTTCTGCCTTTTGTCCTTCTGTCCCTGTATCAGTGAGGAGGCAGACATGTCACAGATGTTATCTCTGAAGCTGTAGAAATCAAATCAAAACTATCTGCATGCAAAATTAGCATTAAATTACATTGTCTTTTTTTTGTACGTTAAGGTGAACTGAAGCCTTCTGTTGTTGCAGAGTGAATAGTCCTAGCTGTGTGCTCATGGATGAATTAAGACCAGCATGATGTCTGTAGCTCTGAGAGTTTGCTCTGACGTCTTCTCACTGATGGAAAATGTGAAGAGTCCAGCTTCAAAATTAATTTTTAACATCTGCAGTTTTACTGAAAATCTGATGCCTTCGATAAGTACCCCACTGTTTTTTTTTGTTTGTTTTTTTTCAAGTGAATGAAGAATCCGAGCTTTGCCTTGCTTTAGTGCTGTCGGACGTCTCCCTCTCTAGCAGTGATGTGAGTGGCTCTAGCTGAGGAGGTCCAGCCTTAGCCCCCTTAAAAGGACGCTCAGCTACACTCTCGGTGCTTTGGCTTCAACAGGCGCCCCCACCCTCCCAACACACACCCTCCCTCTGGGAGACAGAGAACATTTTTCCAAGGCAGATGTGGAAATGAATGTTACTTATGGTCCTGGTTTGTTGGAAAGGTCAGATAGCAGAAAACACAGTTGGCCTCACGACAGAAGGATTCTATATAAAATACTTGTCCTACAATGTGAATTTTTGCAAACTTCTAATGAAAAACTCTACCGTCAGTCCCCTACACAGTTAGATATCATCACCATTTCTTTTTTCTCTCCTTCAGCTACACTGACTGAATTTAACCAAAGTCAGAATGCATCCTGGTCTATTAGGCACACTGTTTTGGAGCCATTGCCAAGCAATTTCTGTAACCGTTTGTTCTCTGTACCACCCATGAGTAGTATTTTCTGTCCCAGCTGAACTGTCAGTACCTTGAGTGAAGTCCCATTCTCTTTGGTCAACAGGAAAAAAAAAAAACAGGGTGAATTTTCTTTCACTATAACCCTGAGAAACCAGCTGACTGATGGAATGTAAGAGACGAGGTTTCATTAAGCTTACTGCTCATCCTTGTAATCTGCTGATATCTGAAAGGGAATACCGTAGACTGGGCGCTGGAGGGGGTGGAGGGTTAAAGGACGTGGGGTAGCTGGGGAATATGGAGAAAGTTAAAGATGTTCAATAAAGCTGTGATTTCTCCAACAGCCCTGTTTCAGAGTTCAGATGATTGACACCAAATGTGATGAGGGGATGTTTGACTGTTGTCCTGTTACTGCTTCACTGTTAGCTGCAAAAACATTAAAACTTATATCATTGGTCACAAACGCCACACGCAGTTTTCTCTTGTGTTCATGTTTTAACCTACAGTTTCTGAAACGCCACAAACACAGGAACAGTTGACCGAACTAAACACTGGATGCATTTTATATTGTGAGTTTCAGTTCTTGGTTAGTGGATCTTAAAAGAAAAGTTAGTCAAAAATGAAAATTTGGTCATTATCTAGTCACCTGCATGCAAGTGGAAAATTGGTTGCGAGTCCACAAAACATTTCTGGAGCTTCACAGCAAAACAGGGTGACAGCATTCTCCTGAACAACTGAAGTATCTGGGGACTTAACCCCTAACCCCCAAAAAACCAATAAAAATATATCCATACAGCTCATCCAATGAAGTTCAAGTCTCTGCACTTGGGTGTGAATAACGTCTTTTCAAATCAGTTTGGGATCCCAAAATGATTTTGAAAATGATTGTGAAATGCCAGGCCTAAAGCTTGATGCTCGTGGCCGGTCAAAAATCATTGGACCAATCAGCATCCTTTGAGGAAACGGGCAGTAGCTAAGGGGCTTGGTTTGGATGTGGCAACAGCGAGAAGCGAGTCTTAGCCTGTAAACAATGGCAGCTCCCCAAAGAGGCCAGCATGGATGTTGCCATAGCTGGTGCGTCTCTCCTACTGTGATAGATGGTTACAGACAGCTTCCAAACAGTTCCTAGCTGCTCTTTCCCAAATGGATTTGTAAAGAAAAAAAAGAAAACTTCTGTGAAACAAATCGTCTGGTGTGTCACGTTACTAAATAGCACCAAGATTCCGAGAATCCTGAACAGAAACATTTCAAGAAATCAGATCTGATAATTGAGCCATAGTGGGCAGTCTACAAGCCTGTAAACAGATGTTTGGTAACTTATAATAATAATTTTTATATTTATGTTCACTTATGGCATTTTTACTCAAGCACTGTTTGTATGGGTGACTTATACTTTTATCAACTAATATTTTTACCCAATATCTTTCATTTAACTCAACTCAACTTTTTAAATCACCACACATTTGTTATTTCATTACTTTATTTTTAGAACGACGGGCTTTAAAGCACAAAAGCAAAAACAAATAAAACTATGTATAAAACTATTCTTCAAAAGGCATACCGTTTATATTACAGTTTATATTACAGCTTATGTAAACAAACTCATTCACGTCATTGTTCAGCATTTCACACCACATTATACATTAAAAATGACTGCCATCACACGAAACGCTTGTACCCACACCCTTTTACTGCTAGTAATGCTCTGTCTTTGGATGTAACTGTTTTACCCGAGCCAGACAAACTTTTCACTAAAGCCAAGCTGAAACAAACAGGATTAAAGAGGTTTTCCAAAGTAATATACTGTTGTAGTGGCTTCAGCTGAGACATTCAACACATTCTTAAACATTTAGCCACACATTGTTATTATGTTTTACAGCAAGTGTGCAGGTGTAAAACAAGTTTTTGTGATGTGATGTGCAGTACACTAACACCGAACACATAAAACTGACTCTACATTAGTGTGACCTATGTGTAAAACAAGCCTCTCCCTTTGGTTGCTTGCTGTCGTACAGAAAATGACAGCGATCGCAAATATTCTAATCCCTGGTTGTTCAGTGCAGGCATGGAAACACTTCTGACTGGACCGCTGACATTCCTACAACAGTGTCAGAATAGGTTGATTCAGGTCAGATGAGACACACCTTACAGCATCACAGGACAAAGGGACCTGTCTGTCTGTCTGTCTGTCTGTCTGTCTGTCTGTCTATAAATAAAATTGACTTGATTTGAATCTTGTATCTCAGCAGCCATTCACAAAATCCTTTTGAGAGGTCAAAGTACAGCCACATATTTCAGCTGATATATTAATTTGAGGAAATAAATATTAATAAATATATATATATATATATATATATATTTTAGAAGAATATGACAAAAAGACACTCTCCCTGAATTTTTACAGCTTTGGAGAAACCAAATGTAACCTGAGTTCATATAAAATATGGTGCAAATAATCAGCATTATTCCAGTGTAGACAGGAGAGTATAAGTCGACTCTGCTGAACGTCTTTCAGTTCTTTTTCCCTTCCGGCTCCTCATCACTGGTGAGGTATTCAATGTGCGTCCATACACACCATATCTGCAGAGACACAGATGGGATGTTTGGCTGTGAGACAGCATTACATGAACACATTAAAAATATGAGCAGCAATTATTTGAATACAACTTTGACTTTTGTCAACATGATGTTTACCACAGGTTGTTTTTACCTCTGCTGATAGAGCAAGCAGGCGCCCTGCACCCAGCAGCACGGTCCCCAGAGTCTGGATCCAGGAGGGCAGGTACAACCAGTGGGTCAATAAACCCCACTGACACCCGTACAGCCACAGTGGGAGGCAGTGCAGCCCGCTCACCACCCATGTGCCAAGAGGAGTCCGAAACCCTGACACACAAAGTTCACATGAGCCCATGGAGTGCGCTGTACATGAACACCAACTTACTCACAGGGACAGACTGACTACCGTTTGCCATGATGGCTT
The DNA here is from genome assembly GCA_903131615.1 of Diplodus sargus. Taxonomy (NCBI): domain Eukaryota; kingdom Metazoa; phylum Chordata; class Actinopteri; order Spariformes; family Sparidae; genus Diplodus; species Diplodus sargus. The sequence goes on from CAEMYA010000041.1 coordinate 1,178,946, forward strand.
GTATGAATGGAGGGCTGCTGGTGAAGCTGTTCTTCCACTGGTCACCTCTGGTGTTGTGGTTACACACAAACACACACCACTCCAACGCAGACACCAGCCAACCCCACTGTAATACAAGACATATCAATATTTGGAGAAAAAACAAAACATCATCAAACATACAAGAGTCACGCACTAAATAGAGCATATGTAAATCTAACCAGATAAGTTAAGTGGTCCAGAGCTAATCTACTGATTTAAAGAACCTTAAAGTGTTTTTACTACAAGCTGTTTATATTTTACTGCTCCACATTTTAAAAGCAACATTCCAAATAGGTCAGAATATTGGTACCTTTGCAGTTTTCATGTAACCAACAGATTATTCTTAAAGGAACTGAAATTGAAAAAAGAAAATATCACTAATATAATACAACATTTTTCATTTGTAATGGGACTTCCTTCGAGAGACGTGCACGAGACAGGTGGATTGATGCAGCACAGGATTAATCATCCTGACTTTTACTCCAAAATAACAGGAACCTTTACCTCCCAAAGTGCAACACGCTGGCATAACTCCATGAATCTGAAAGAGAAGCTCGTTTATTCTGATGTGACTATCACACAGCAACAGAAAGGTCGGCAGGCATCCTACCTCAAACAGCAGGCTCCACAGCATGCCTCTGCCCATGTTGTCCACCACTACGTCCAGCCACGCCCCAAACCTGGAGCTCTGGCCCAGCCTCCTGGCCAGCCAGCCGTCCACTCCTGCAGACATCAGCATCACATATTGGACAGGAGGGACGCAACAGCTCACATTCTTTATTCCAGCAGTGCAATATAATCACAAGATGATGAGATGACATCAGATATCCTTTACTGATCCCACTGAGGGGAAATTCAGCTGCAGCTATCAGTATTATCAGTATGTCATCTGGGATTCTTAACATTAAACATGATGCTGTCTGTGGTGATAGTGACGTCTATTTTTAAATGATGAGACGCAACTTGATTATATACATACAGTGGTCACTATATTCCTGTCTAAGCAGATAAAGCTCTGGTTATAACATTTGAGGATGTCAGTCAGAGTCCTGGAACTGCTAAAGATGAAGAGAATGCACCGTTAATGTAAGTAGTTTGTGACAGAGGCCTCAAAACTACAGTAGTGGTCTGCTGCTTCGTCTTCTTCTCTTCATAATCCAGCCTGAAGTTAGTACCAAACACCATCTACAGGTCTGTTTCACACACACACCATTTAATATGTTACAGTGGGAAAACATGGCTCTTTCCTGCTAACATTAACAAAGGGTCTGTTATGTTCCTTAAAGCCATGACGGTGTGACAGTGAGCCAGCACAAAATATACCAGGACCATGAAACTGAACTGAACTTTTCTAGCCTCTCTCCTACTGCCAACATATTCAAATGTCCTTTGATAAAAAGGCCATGAGTGGAATTCAGTGAATTAAAAGACAAGTACAACCAAAAATGAAAATACTGATAGAATACTGATGGAAAGTCGGATGAAATCCATAGTCCACACAACATTTCTGGAGCTTCACAGCAGGATCCTCCTTAAAAGCTGGAGTAGATGGAGACTTGTTTTAAAGCAGAAAAAAAACATTAAATGGCTCCATACAGCTCATCTGGTCTGACACCAGACTGATATGAAAACATGTTCTCTGCAGCCTTTTAAAGCCAGAATGTGTGAGGAGGATGTAAATGAGGTCTTTCCAAATCTGGCTCTCAAGCTTCCAGAAAGTCAGGTTACACCAGCCAGCTGTGGCACTTCATGTTTCATTCCCCCAGCTTCTTCGCTGGGAGAGTGCTGAAACACGGATGGACTTGGAAGCTGCGGAAATGTTCTGTGGACTACCAGAATCTGACTCTCCAACAGCATGTGGGAGTACTGAGTTCCCTTAATGATGCCCCAGTGCACACTTACACAGCTGGCATTATGGATGTTATTAGTTACACTGGTTTATTAATGGTACAGCAGACATGTTCTAAACAACATTTTGGTGGTATTGATGCTGGAATAACCCCAGACTGAAGCTGGTGCAAAATCTACAGGCAGCATCTCAACACAAACTGGAGCCAGCGATGGCAGCTCTTTAATGGCAGTATTTTTGGTTGCTCTATTAATAACACATGCACAGCATTCTTTGCAGGCTGTGTATCCTTTGGAACGCTGTTTTAAGCTGTTTCATCAGCCTCCACACAGGTCACACATTACTGTACCGTCCAGTGCTGTGAAGGCTGAGTACAGGGGGACAAACAGCGCTGGGGTCTCACAGGCGGCCCATGCAGCAAACAGCAGGCCGACCCTGATGTACCCTGAAACACACACACACACCACACACACACACACACACACACACACACACACAAAAAGTCACTCAGCTCTTGTATTCAGCGCATGTGACACTTCAGTGTTTTCACGCACATAGTCATAGTTTCGTGCTCTCCATCTAGCTCATGAACTATCTCATCGATACTAGAACGTGCTAGTAGTCTAGATGCTGTAGGCAGCTTATAGTAAAGGCAAAAGTTATCCGTCTGGCAAAATTCAACTGAGCATTTGATTTCTCACCTATAATATTCGGCCAGTAGAGCAGAACTTGGAGTCCCATCTCCCGTCAGTTGCGGAAACAAAGATGGTGCACCCCTCCTCTTAATCCGACCTCCGCAGCTATCTGAACAAACACACAGCCCTGTGCATCCGCCCTCCAATGTTCGTTGATACGTGTGGCTGAAACATCCCCATGTCGCGTCCACGGCGTGTACATTCAGCTACCGTGGCTGTAAAGGTTGGCGTGCCGTGGGCGCTGTCATGTTGTGACGTAGGAAGCCGACAAAGCCTTTCGTACGTACAGTGAGCGCGTCAAACCACCGACCTCCAGTCAGCCGGCCTCACAGCGCCGGACGGACGGAGACACGTCCAATAAACGGACTGCTGGGGAATACTGAATGTCCATACACCTTCGTCCATCTCATTCAACATTCCTGGATTAATTTAGGTGGATTAAAATAGAGGAGGTGAAAATAGCATATGAAGATATAATGCAGTACGTGTGTTAGGGACGGTGGGTGGCTCATCAGCGAACCAGCCAAAATTAAACTGGTACATTTTGTAAATGAACTTAGGCGCAAAGCCTCACCGTGAACATGGCGAGGGCACACTGAACGCAACCTGTTTATAATATATCAATGAGACTGCAGCTGAATACGTAAACATCCTCGCTGCTGGACTTCCCGTGCTCCCAGTCTACGTGTCACTGGAGGTCGCTGTGCTGCTGGATGTAAACTGGCGTTATTTCGCAGAGTAACCACAAGGTGGCGCCACTCGCACTACTCTACAACCTGCACCACAGAGCCACTACACAAACACACACGCACACACACGCTCGAACTGGTATGACTGCGTGTAATGTGTAAACATAACACATGTCGGTAAGGACAGAGAGAAAAAGCTGTATTGAGTTGCTGTGGTATAGAATAAAACGGCACCGTCCGTCACAGCGGCTGTGTTTACAAGCGTTCGGGCGAGCTGATCAAGTGACCTGTAGAGTCAGGTCATGTGACAGAATGGAGGCGTCGCTGAAAACATTCACCCGTTCACCACACACACACACCACCAGGAACCCATTTCACAATAAACGGATAAGGTGACAAACAGGTCCGATCAACTCAGTTAATAACGTTCATTTCCTCACATCGCAATGAAATGAGGGGAGCATGGGGGCCAAAGAGTCGAGGATAGGATTCCTGTCGTATGACGAGGCCGTCAAGAGAGGTAAGGCAAAAAGCAACGGGCTAAATCCACCACAGTTGCGCTAGCTTAGCTATCTGTCAGCTTTTAGGCTAGCCCGGCACATAAGAGAAGGACTTCCTGACCACCCGTTTAAATCTAGCGGTTTAAGTAGTCTTGGTTACTGGATAAGGTAGACACATGTAAAACAAATAACATACGACTTTCACGGAACCACTTAGACCAGTTATTCAATTCGGCATAGAAAAATGTGGGGAAAACTGACTATTTTCAATGATATGTCAACATAAACAATAGCAGAGCCTGTATTTTCCGCAGTTGCCTCCCCCCCCTAGTACACTAAACTGGGCTGCAGTAGAAAGCGTTTCTCGGTGATTAAAGCTTGAATAAATTGTCACTGGATGGATTATTTCCCACCCGAATTGAGCAATTCTTCATAGCAATATGGGATCGGCGAAGATTGGTGATTTATAAAGCGTGTGCCTTCGCTTATATGCAAGGTCACGTAAAATTGACAGACTTTCAGACTGTGTTTGGTGTGACGTTTTCGCCGTAGCTTCGAAAGGATTGCTTGTCTGGCTAGTGTTGGCTAACGAGCAGGGATGGGCTGGATTAACAGTATTTTCCAAAACAGTTGTACAGGGAGCCATGGATGTGTAATAACTATTGGCTGACACTTAGGCGCGTCACTTAGCTTAGCTCTTATCATCTTAGCTAGCTAACGTTGAGTAATGGTAATGTCATGCTGTTACTAGCTTAACGCTACTTGTGTACAAGCTAGGTAGGTAGTTCGCTGGGTCGCTACTGCTAAATTCCCAGAGAGAAATGACTCCAGACTGTGTTTTTGCCGTCGTCTGGCCGTGTGATATGGGCTAACGCGTATTGTCAGTGGTTGTGCTAGAGGACTGTCAGGTTGCTCCTGCTTAACTGTGCACATGAGTTAGCTCGCTTTAGCCGTGTTAGTCAGGGCATTTCAGCGAACAGCAGACAGATGTGCTTCTGGCTGCTGCTGTCGCAGCATTTAGTCTCAATATGAAGTCTGTGGGCAGTTTAAAACAAACAAACAAACAAACAACAAACAAAACTGCTGGCACCATTGGTTGGTTTTCTGATGAACACCACGCAGGGACTCCCAGGCCTGTTATTTCACCTTCTATGGAATCACAAGTTCCTCTTATTCAAGCATTTTGCTCTCAGATCAGGTGATATGCAGGACTAATTGTAGATAGAACATGCATAACACCGAGCTGGGTAATGCTGTGGTGTAATTGATGCAGTCTCAGGGAGTGTTGGTGCACTTATGTAAGACGTGGGTGAGCATTTATCAGGAAGCCCATAGGAGATGTCACCCATCCTTCTTGCTGCACTTTGCTCCCTGGATTGGCAACAGCTGAACTTTGTCAGCCTGGATTCCAGGCAATGACAGGCTGTTACACATTGATCCAGCACAGCGTTGTTTCTGTACCAGGGTCCGACAGGGAAGTTAAACTGACCTGTCCTTTGTGTTAGTGATCATTAAAATGATGAAGGTGTTTTACCATACGTGTTATTCTCAGACAGAAGCCTGTGTTCGAACAAATCTTGACATACTGTCGTCTCTATTGTCTAAGTGGCTTCTCTTCAATATCAGCTTCTTGTGTGGTGGTTTGAACATTCCTCAAGCTGACTGCCATTCCCACTCTGATGATCACATGTGACCACACACACACACACACACACACACACACACACACACACGGTGGAATTATCCAGCCTTATCTGACCAGTCACATGGCAGCCTTCCTAATTCCCACAGCAGGCTCGACTGCTGCAGTTATGAGGTCAGTCATGTCAGTTCACTGTAGTAGGACAACATTAGGATAATGGTCAGGGAGCATCCTGTTGGAAAGGTTACACTTTGATGTACTCCTGAAGTAAACCTGGGATCATTAAAGTCTTCCTTTAAGCCTATTTCTGCAGAGTTGATAGTGCACCCTCTGGCCAACCTACAGTTTCTAACCGCTACAATGTGTAACTGCCACCATATGTCTAGAGTGAAAGTAGTATTTTTTGTTGTTGGAGAGGTATTCGTTCCACCAGAGACTTACACTTGGTCATCCAAGTGTCTGATGCTCAGATTTGTGTGTCGGCTTACGCCGTTTGAACATATTCTTAAATACAAACTTGTATCAGTGCGGCGTAGATTTGTGCATTTAAGCACGGATGAATTAGATTACAGTTGAGATTGATTTAAGAAATAGTTGCCAGTTTGAGGTTGTGTAGAACATTAGTCACTGTGTCTGTTTGAAACCTCAGGTATGTTGAAGTTGCCATATGTTTAAATACAGTTATGACTTTTGTCAACTTGCACAAGTAAACAAGGAATTTCCACTCTGACAGGACCCTGCTGACATAAAGATAAGTAAGATAACCAACTGGAGCAGAGATTTAAAAGAATGATATTGAAACAAGCCATAACCAAAGGTGGACTCAACAGTCCATTACACCTGAACGGAGAATGAAGCGTCCGGATATTCACAGGTGAAAGTTTACTTCCCCTTTCCCGAGAGTGTCTTAAAAGACTGAATGATTGAACATTTACTGGAATGGTCACGGAACTGTCCCTGTTGATTGCTGCTTTGCAGAAGTTGCATGTGTGATAAAGTTAATTTGAAAACAAGTCAAAGGCACAGGATTTTGTCCAGAACACAAAGTCCAAATCGCAAATCAGCTCACAAGGAAGTGTAGAGTTAGAGGTCAAGCTGTGTAGGAGTTGTTTAATGAATATGAAAATGTACTTCAATCAGGTTTTTGATTTCAGATTAGTTCTGATGCAGTTTTCTTCTGAATTAATGGCAAAGTCTTCAAATGCTTGATGTTAAAATGTATAGCCTGGGGCAGCTTATATTTGCTTATTGTGTTCTCATGTATAAAACTGATGTAAAAAATGACCGGTTGGGAATGAAGATGAAGCATTTATATCCGTGTGGTATTGTGAAATGATCCAGAAGGCTAGTCTGACTCTGTTGAGTAACATCAAGGTTCATGTTTAAAATAATCTCTTTTAAATGCCAGTTTACAGAGAAGAAAGAGCTCTTGGAGAAGTAGCAGCCGATTCCTCCAAGTTCAATTAACAGAACTCCTGTCTGTCCTTGCCAGAGGTGTTGCCTCACCTTTATGGTTATTATGAAGTCATAGATTGTGGAGTGGTTGTTTTGCATTGCGTTGTGTTGTAACACTTGGCAGTTTTACCACATGTTAAGGTGAACATGTTTATAGAAATCCTGGTTGAATCCAGTTGATAGACGGCTCTATGAGACCAGGTGAGTCCCTTATAGCCATTGTTAAGTCTTGTGAAGACCAATAACACCCAACATTGCCCAACTATGATCTTTTATCGTAATTTTGTATGTAATTTTATTTATGGAATGTCTTATCCTTTATTTGGACCTTGAGTCTGCAAAAGAGTTTCAGTGAAAGAATATGGTGACGTTTTTGACAGGCCCCTGTTTAAAAGTGTTTCCCTGTTTGTAGAAACACGACTGCGGGAGAATGTGTATGAATGTTTTTGAAGCAGGCTATACAGTATATCCTGTGTTTATATATTCTCATAAATATAATCTTACCTCATAGATTTTCCCCCATGGACCATTTAAACCTTTGTGGTTGACCACCACACAGTTTAGTAATGTAACAACCACAGTCGTCACTCCCTGAAACGCAGCCCAACAGGCACCTGAGTACCGCAAAGCCTTGCACGTCTGGTCAACGTCAGCAGGCCTTATCAGCCGAGGTGATAGACCGCTGCTTTGCATTCGCACCCTGTGCTCCCTGAGTCCCTGGTTTGTGTATGTAGATTTGCCCTGTTGTCACAAAGATTTCCAGTATGCTATGGAAACATGGGTTGGCTGTTGTTTAGATTGCAAATTTGTACCCATCATGCTTAGTACCTACCAGACAAGCCTGTTGGGGCAGTGAAATGATCTGAGGTTGATTTAGTTGGTCAAGTCTAGGTTTAGCAACATTATTTGCCCAAAATAATCAGTAGTCAGTTGACTACATGAATATACTGAATGACCAGGTTTTCCATCAATGGATTTTGTCTTGCCTGATGACTCAGGCATGTTCCAAGAGGCTAATGAAAGGATTGGTTCAGGGAGCTTGAGACATAGTTTTCACACATGGAATGGTCACAACAGAGTCCAGACCTTAACCCCATTATGAATCTTTGGGATGCGCTGAAGAAAAGTTTAAAAGGATACTGAAATAACACTTGTCCCCAGCCACAGTCCATTCACCCTGCTGCCGACTGGCAAAAAAATACAGAAGTATGCGCTGCCATGCCACCAATCTACAGAGTAGCTTCATACCTCAGGCTGAGACTCCTGCACTAATCCTACACACTTCCCTATAAATTATAGTTTGTTTTCATGTGTCGTTATTTATTAATTTATGAAAATATTGTGAGTAGCAAAACAAAACAAAGACAATGCAAATTGTAGTCCCTATATTAGCATTGTGCCATACATTTTGTTGTAGAGTAATAATTAAATGAACCCTGTACCTTGCAAATGAACCCTCATACTGTACAGTATGTGCTTTCCTAGATAACTGTCATGTCTATTCATCCTTGATAAACGACCATAAATCGTTAATCCTTTATCTGAGTTACTCAATCATTTTGGTGTCAGTAACTCTTATGAATCAATAGCGCACAATCTTAAGCCTTTAGTGATAGCAAAGGTACACAGCAGGATGTGTGTTGTCCACTCTCTACTCTCTGTACAACAGTGGAGTGCACTAAGCCTTCAGAATGGTGTGACCTCATCTGAAATAAAGAATACCAAACAGAACCAACAACTGTCTAAGTGGATGCATAGAAATTGTCTATATTATAAAATCATTGAAAGCCCTCTTATGTCATGACCGAGTCTGACTCAATACAACCAGTCCTATTTGCCCAAATAACACAGCTCCCTGTAAGGCACACCTGAGTTTGTTTGACCATTAGATGACGTTACATTAATACAAAGGGCACTATCACCACTTTCCTTCATCGGTTTTCATGTAGGGCATGCTGTGGTTCCACAAACTCTGTAAAACGACAAACATTTTGCGTAAACACAAATGGGCTGGTTTTCCAGAGCGAAACATTCAGTGCTGTTAGAGCTAGTTCAACACCTGTGTGAGCTCGCTCTATTCTCTTTTCTTTTCAGGTGCCTTACCATATTGGTCCTGTTGTTAGTAGCTTTCACAGTGGCTTGCAGATGTTGTACACAGCTGTGGTTTTCCCTTCATATTCGCCCTTCTTGTTGCTCCCACAATCGCTTCCATGTTATACCCATTTTCCACTGGCCTTTCCTTTGGTGTGCAGTGGGAATGTGTACACTCTGCATTTACACCTTGGTCTTTGCAGTAAACACAGATTTTTATCCCCTCGACCAGGCCTGGCTTTGATCTAAACCGAAGACCTGGGTGAACGCGCCAAAATCTGCCATGCTAAGTGATGGTGCATTAACAATATCTCATGGTGGCTCTTAAATAAAGAAGGAATCCGGGATGCGGTCTATTGTTGTTTTTCTCCAGTTGAATGGCAGTACTTATGTGATATCATTTAGAGCAAAATACCTTTCACCATTGCGTTGTTGCAGTTACTGTCTCTGGCAATGTCAGCCCTCCTGACTGAGCCTTTCCCCCAGAATTTGTATCATCATCATTTAGCTATTGCTGTTGAAAGTTTGTCACGTGTAGAGTTGTCCAGGCTTCTCCATTGCAAACTATCCAATTTGGTCTGAGAGGGGGGAGGAGGGCTCTCTGCTTCAGCTGTGAGCTTGGCCAGCAAGTGGTATTTGAGACCTGACATACTCCAGTGGTAACTCAGTGCACATCCAGTACATCCAGCAAATGCAAATAACTTTGTTCTTTGAAGCTGAACCTGAGATTCAAAAGAGCCTTTTCTTTATCTATTTCTGCTCGAGGTTTTTTCTGCTTGCCATCCACAACATTACTGCCGCATCGCTTCCCGATTCCCTAAAGTACAGGGTGGGCCGAGGGTCAGAACCTGCCCGCGTTAATCACACTTCATAAAAAATGTACAGCATTAAGAGGAATTTGAGTTTATGTATTGTTATTGCAGTAACTTTGACAGCCCTAGTTTCAGTTGATGTAAGTTGTGTCACTTGTGACACTTTGCTAGGTGTCTGTTGTGACATCATGCCGTTACCAGGATCAGAAAATGCAGCTGCTAAATGTAATTCAATCATCTTTCTTTTTGAGTTATACCTGTGCTTGTCCTACTGTGACTTGTTATAATGCCCTCTGACAAAAGTCTATTTTGCACCAAGTTCAGTAACAGACCAGTACGATGCATGAAGCTGTTATTGTTTGAGAATTCATTTTCCCCAGACATAACTGTAACTGTACATCACAGCCTGCAGTGAATAATTGTGCAATTTAGAGGACGTTTTAGATCAATTCTTAATTGGCTCTGAAAATAAAACAAAGATATTATTGTTTTATAATGTTTGTCTCTTTACAATCCCATTGTAAAGCAGCCTCATGCTGAACGTCTGGTGCCATGCCCGCAGGTGAAATGAGCTTTTGAAGAACAGCACCCTGTGCATGTTCCTGCCTGCAGGCACTTTTGTTGACAGTTGACTAAAAGGTCACAAGGGCTCACGTGAATTCAGTGTTTGCATGTTGCTCCAGACGCCTCGGTGCTGCTGTCGGGGTGTTGCTCCTGTCTGGCTGGTACCAGCAGGTTGACTAGGCCCAACTTATTTCAAGGACAGAAAACACTGAGTCACAGCAGGAGGCAGACAGGATAATAGTGCGTGCGTGCGTGCGTGCGTGCGTGCGTGCGTGCGTGCGTGCGTGCGTGCGTGCGTGCGTGTGTTTCCTAGAAATGCAGGTGTGTGTACAGTATGAGAGAGGGAGAAAAGGTAAGGATCCAACACTGCTTTCTAGTGCGTGTTGGTCCTAGACATGAGGTGTGTGTGTGTGTGTGTGTGTGTGTGTGTCTGTGTGTGTGTCTGTGT
>CAEMYA010000041.1:1189730-1200314 GCA_903131615.1 Diplodus sargus
TGTGTGTGTGTGTGTGTGTGTGTGTGTGTGTGTGTGTGTGTGTGTGTGTGTGTGTGTGTGTGTGTAGGGTGTAGGGGCAGTTGCAGTTGCAGAAATCAGACCCATTGTTTGCTCTGCACTGAATGGTAACCATTGCAGTTAATGCAGCCAGTGTCCAAGAATACACCCATGGCATCACTGCATCAACAATACACAAAGTGTTCTCCATTAGTGGACTGCTTTGTTTCCCGTTCCCAATTGTAACATTTTTGCTATTATCTAGTCGTACTACTTTGTCATCAAGTTGCCTCAGTAGTATAATAGAATATTCTTCTCACTTATTCACAACCGAGACAGTTTCTTTATTTACGGTTTGGTTTTCAGTGTCTTGATACAGTATGTCTCTGTCTCTGTCTCTGACTTGACATGACTTTGGCCCTCACGTTTGAGAAGGAACGAGAGTCAGCAAAGATTGTTGTTCATTTCATGAACTGACTTGAGTTTAGATTAATGGTTTAGTCCAGTGACTCCCGGAGTGTGGGCTGCAGCCCACTGGCGGCCAGTGAAGGTAGTGCAGGTGGGCCGCGAGGGGTCCAAATACAAATTGGAATGGCTGGTCTCGTCTATACGATGTGAGATATATCTGAAATACCATCAGAATTTCCAAAGACTTGGGTTCAAATTGCATATTTTGTCTGACCAACAGTTAAACATTTTTTTTTTTTTTTAATAATGTTTTTATTATGGTTTTCCATTAAACATACAAATTGAACACATTACAAACAAAAACAAACAAACAGTGGCCACAAAAATCAAGACACAGGAGCGTTCAGTCCATTTCAATTGACAGTGATGCAACAACACAAAATATGAGCAATAAATATATGACAATTGATCACCAAGCAAGTGGAACTCTAGCCTCACGGCCCAAAGATGTCATCTTGCCAATTGTCAGCGCTGCGGTCGACCATTCCCTTTAAAACAATATTTGTAAGTCTTTTACCAGCATATTTAAAGAAGGGTGTCCCGGTCTTGAAGAAGACTGGCGTTTTACATTTGAATCTGTATGTCAGATATTCCATTGGTATTAACTCAAAAACCAGTTTATGCGCTCCTATAATTGTAGGAGGTGTATTATCAATCCATTTAAGGAGTATATTTTTTCGGGCAGCAAATGTAAGAATATTAAACAGCCTTCTTTGATCAGATCCTTTGATATGAGGGCTGGCTAAGCCAGGGAGCAGAGCCTGAGGGTCAGGGTCAAGATGGACATCAAAAATCAAATTGAGTTTGTCAGTAATTTTACGCCAGTACAATATATATATATAAATATAAAATATAAATACATGACCAGACACAATGCCTGTAACTCCCCACCTCTAACAGTTAAACATTTTAAGCTAATACAAAATGGAGAAAAGCTGCAGATAATTACAGGAGAAGCTGGAACCGGAGAATGTTTGGCAGTTTTGCTTGTCAAATGACTTGAATGAATGATCAATTGCATTTCGGTGCTAACTGAAGTCATACGATAATTTGTTGCAAGTCAACTGGTGTCGCATCACTGATGGCTATTTGACTGTTTTAGTTTTGGTTTAGTTACTGTTGCCACTGTCACTGTTCTGTTAACTCTCAGTGGTTCCTACAGTGTAGACAAGAGGATGATAAATCTGAGGGGTGTGAAGTGATTACATAAAGATTATAAAGGGGAAACAAACTATTTCTATATAAAATCTTACATTCTTGTGAATAACCCAATCAAAATAAGGGGAACCTTGTCGAACCAGTCACAGCCAGGAACAGTAGCTATACACATTGTGTTAAAGGGATAGTTTGGGTTTTTTGAAGTGGGGTCATATAAAGTACATATCTATAGTCGATCTGTTTCCTACCGTATTCACCGATCAGCGCAGCCTCAGTTTGGAGAAGTAGAGAGCCGCTCCAGCCAGACGCTCAGCTTTGTACTGCAGTGAACGGGGTCCAGAGAAAAAGCTGAATTAATCACCTAAAACAAGGCTCACCTTAAAAAAATCTATATCAATTCAAGTGTACTATGTAAAGGTAAAATTCACACTGCTTCGTATCGCCGTCAGACCGCGCTTTCTTTGGGCACTGCATTTTCTCAATCGGAGAACCTCTGTATAAAGTACAACTTGTAAAAGAATAAAAACAATGCCAGATGCAGAAAAAGGGAAAATACTATGCTAAAAAACATGGCTCAGGCATCTTGGGTGTATAATGGATGTTGGAGGATATACAAGGAGTTTTTAACTGGTTATAAAACAGTCTCAATGTAATACTGATCCTTCATCCTATATAACCCACAAAAGCAAACAAGATCATCAGCTAGACGATTGGCTATTTCTATAAAGTTAATCTTAATGCTTGTCACCAGGTCGGATTCCCTGAAAAATCAGACTCAAGCAGCAGAATCTGTTAGCTGTGGGCTACATATAGGCCAGCTTAAGACACAGTCTGCAGGTCCTGGTCTTGTAGCGCAGATGTCAGGACAGTGCTGTGTGCTGTTATTAGGCGAGCTGCCTTCCTAGCCAGTTGGTCTATCCACCGTCTTTCAGTGGAGCTTCAATGATGGACGTTCTGCTCTAGCTGATCTGTCAGCAGGGTGTCCAACCACTGTGTCACTGTGGAGATTGAGTGAGCTCAGGGTTCACTGGAGTGAATGTGCAGCACACAGTCTAGATAATGAGCCCTTCAACCTCGCCACTGGACTCCTGCTGATTTATGACACCTGCACATGTTCAGATGCGCGTTCAGAAAGCTGCCACAGCCACATGATGAATGTGTGCTGAGCGACTTTAAATGTGGATAAACTAGAGTCAGCCTGCTCAGCATCCTCGTACCAAGTGATATTTACTAACCTGCCGTGCTTCACTGTTATAAGAGGTGTGTACACTATTAATAAATGCTGGATGTAGGTCTGTTGTTACGAAAGCTGCACAGTCTCTCTACAAGTCTGGGACTTTCCCACTGGCCCAATCAGTGGGATTAAAATCAGACAAAGTAACCAGTTTGCGATAAAGTGAGCTTAATGAGATACCTGCAGTGGAGATGAATTGGCTTAAATAATGATCAATACTAATTGTTGAATGTGTAATCTTTTATCATTGCCAAAATATGTGTTGGCTAAATAAGGTTCAAGCACAGGTACAAATGTTAATGGGGAACTGCATTCCAGGATAGCTCAGATTTAGATTAAACTTGTGTTTGGGACAGAACCTTTACTTAACCCTTTTGATTTGAGATTTGAGAATCTGAACATTGTACAACATTTTTGTCGTCTTTTGTTAACTGTTGAATGCCTGAAGGGTAGTATTTTATTTGTTGAACTCTGGGAACTTTTATTTTTGTGATTATGATTTGTGCTTGCCTAACCCTTACCTGCAAAAAGTCACCAGGATACATTTGAGTTGTTGTAAAATACCCCTATTTTTTGAAGAGTTTGAAAATGTAAATGTCAGGGCATAAAAAAAACAACAATCTGTTGATCTGTACAAATCCAGATGTGATAATGCTGTTTTAAAAAGCAAAAAAAACAAAGTCACACCAAATCATGAACTTGAAGAATTGTGACAGTCCAAGAGAGTTTGCAGGAAACAAGTGGCAGAGAGATGCAACAAAAGTGTGAACATTAATCATGGACATTGCAGTTTATTGGCTCAATCCCCTTAATTGCTGGATGTATTGGACCCACAGTCAAAGTCAAACAAACCTCTCAAAATCATCAAGAGGCTGAAACTGATAAATGGCTGGTATTTTACATAAATGAAATGATTGACTGCTGTTAAAATGTATTTTACAATTAGAGCACAGGTATCATAGTGGCACCAGTATACACAGTCCTAATTGTAATGCAAAACACTACACAGGTAGAAAAGCCTACTCCACAACAACACTATAACCATGGTTAAGCTAAGATTAGTATTAGAGAGCTTTTTACTGCAGACAGTGTGCAGCATTAGAGAGGTGGACGGAGAGACGGGCCGCTGATGTGGCTCTGTGTGTGTGTGTGTGTGTGTACAGAATGTTTCCTGCATCTTGTCTTAGACAGCTCCCACCATACATGACACACAAGAGTGCACTATTCTCTGTTGCTGGAGCTTGTGCACTCTGCTGATCCGCGTGTGTGATTGGCTGCCTGCAGTGCTGCTAAAGCCTGTGATTCAGCACTTCAACACTAATCAGCTCTTGGCTTCAATTGGGTGGCTTATACCACCCGCTTATGGTTCAAGTGAGAATACATATTAGGTATGGTCTTAGCAAAATCCAGCTGTGGGAAGGTGGACACACTCGGCCTATCCTACATCTTTATCACATTTGGTTGTGCTTAACATAACTATGATTGTATTGTATAAGTTTCCCTGTTTCTAAATATTGAGCGCGTCCAGAGATGAGCTAACAATTTGCATAGTAGTTAACATAAAGCCTCTAGGAACAGCGGCAGGCTGCAAGGCGATCTTTGTGTTGTGGCCACAGTTGGTATTGCAGGTCAAGTGCTTACACTAACTCAAAAGAGCAGTTTAAAAAGTCTGCAAGATTAGGATCTTATTTTTATGTCAGGTGTGTGGGGAGCCAGCAAAAAGTCTAGCGTATATGCTCTAAGACACACAAAGGCTTAAATTAGCCTGAACACTATCACAACATGGTACCTAGCTCTATTTATACATCCCTGGACAGTTTGGGGTATCTGTGATGCACTCTCACCCAAACCTTAAAATGCCTCATGCCTTGTGACCACACTGTTTTTTATACAAATTGTGGGACAATTGTTATGCACAGATTTTTAATTGTAATGAGGTATGCCAGAGGTTGCAAACTTTCTAGGGTCATTTATTAGATTTTTTGCCAAAGCTTTTAATAAAGAGTTTTTTTTCCTCCCTCTAACTGCACTGTTTGGGATTGTCAAACCAGGTAGAGTGAAGGATGGGAACAAAACCCAGACCATTATTATTTTTTAGGGTTGCTTGACTTTGACTCTGACTTTTCTAATTTGTTTTTGATGAGTTCTTTTCTCCCAAGAAGCCATCCTCAGAGTAGGATTTCAATTCTTTCTCTGCAACTGTGTGAGCGATAGCCCGTCCTGTTTATGCAAGTGTTGAATAAGCACACAACAGTTCTCATCTGTCTTCATAGAGGCCAAAGCAGAATCATGCTGTTCTTATTTCTGACCTTTAATGAACCCTAAAGAGAAACAAAGGAAATGATACAAATCACAACTTTACATCATTACAAATTATGTGTACGACTTGGAATGCATTGTTTGTATTTTACACCGGGAGAGGGCTTTTGTTTCTGGTCAGTTGCCGGGACTGACCACTGTGTAAAACTGTCCTCACCAGCATGTCACAATCGGGTTAACTGCCCAATAAGTTTTCACATGCAAGGAATTTTCCTAGGTCTAATGGTGCATGGCGACTTAAGAAGTATGAAAAGAGAAATTGAGAATATATGAAAGAAAAATACTTAAAAAATAAGATGTACAGTATGCTCGTTGTTTAAATGAAAGAGCTGTACAGTATGCACTGTAAACATGAATGTGTAACATATT
Source organism: Diplodus sargus (assembly GCA_903131615.1). Taxonomy (NCBI): domain Eukaryota; kingdom Metazoa; phylum Chordata; class Actinopteri; order Spariformes; family Sparidae; genus Diplodus; species Diplodus sargus. The sequence goes on from CAEMYA010000041.1 coordinate 1,195,276, forward strand.
GTCCAGGGAATGTGCCACAGTTGACAATGCTTGGTTTAAAAAGGTATTTGTTATGTGCAAGATGGAGTCCAAACAATGTGCATTAATGTAAGTCGTTGGGTCAGGTGTGTAGACTTTTCATTAGCCCTTTTTAGATAGAAAAGGCAGCACATTTGCTCCAAGGTAAGGGCGGCAATGTGCCGGCCTGTCTTTCTAAAACCGAGGCGTAATATTCCTCCTTTTCCAAAAGCCGCCTCTGAGGTAGGAGTAAACATGTGACGTGACGTGAAGCTCAAAGCTGGGCTGTGAACAGTGACATAGAATTTGTCTTCAAAATAAGAGCTTTACATTGCACCCCACTGGAGTTTAGAACTGGGTTCTTAGCGGGGGCTTTTAATTTGAAAGTAGTGACCGTTCTTGCTTGCCGACACAACAACAAGCTAACGCAACTAAACAGCTGTAGAGACCGAGGAGACACTCGCATCTCCTGGATCTCAGCGGCTTTTCAGTTGTTCAAGTGATGGACTGACTGCTGTGATCAGCTGTTTCCTGGTTTTAAAACTCCTCGGTTGTGGGTCGCACAACAGTGCAGGTCATTGACACCTCCGCCCACCTCACCCACGGGCCGGCACATTTCCGCCTCGGTTTAAGATAGCAGTCAAGGCAGAAATAAGTGTACCCTCAGAGGCAGAAAATCGGCGGACCAAAACAGACCCCCAATTAGCCGGCCTCTGTCTAAAACCGCGGACTGAGCCGCCTAAAGGACAGGCAAAATGGTGGCTTGGTGCTCTGTCTAAAAACGGCTAGTGATGCAGCATGTAGAGGGTGGGGCCTGGGCATAAGAGTTCATGTCAGTGCGTGTCCTGGGCCTTGTTGATGTGGCCAGCTGCTTTGGTTTCTCAGAAAGTTTGTGCCTGCGTGGTAAGGTCGGCCACAGTCCTACTGCTCACCCCAGGTTCCTGGAGGAGTACAGGTCCTGGAGGGGTGGCAGATTGCATGCAGTCACCTTCTCAGCAGAGCAAATTAGAGGCTGCAGTCTGCCCTTGTTCTTGGTAGTGGCAGTAGTGTTGGGGGGTCACACAGAGCTATGTGGCAGGTGGGGTAAGGTTCTTCCTGAAGATCTGAAACACTGTCATGCTTGTTTGCTTAATATAAAATTGTAGCCAGCAGATGGTCAGCTTATCATTAAGAGTGGAAGTTGGTAAACAGCTGGTCGAGCTCTCTCCAAGAGTAAAATCAGCACACCACCACCTCTAAAGTTCACTCACTAACAGGTTATAGCTTCTTTATTTAATCTGTAAAAAACAACAACAACAACAAAAACATGACAGGTCAAAATGACATGCTTTTGTGAGGAGTTATGTGTGTGACTATTTCCTTAATGATATAATGACATCCTGAATTCTTGTTGTCATTGTGGGGTTGCCAAGCAACCAGCTGAAACTCTAGGACTCCAGGAAGTCACTGATAGCCCTGCACATATCCCCATAAAACCACAACATTGCATTTGTATACTTCAGTTTTTTATACTCCTGCTTCCTATAGTTGGCATATTTCCAAAATGATGAACTCTACCTTGAATGCAATTATAGGTTAAGTGCTTTATCAGTCAAAACCTCAGCCAAGTCTTTGCTGAAAAGTTAGACATATTTAGTCCGCACTTCAACTTCTTTTGCTTCTTCTCTTGAGTCTTTGTCACAAACATCCCACAGCGTACTTGAGAAATATGTGTGTATTAAGAGGGGGTATTAAGGGTTTCTATCCAAATAAATGTACTCGCGTGATGTGAAGAGCCTACAACTCAGTTTGGTCTTTGGAGTTTTAGTTATTTATTTATTTTAACTGCTAACACTTCTTTGTGTTTGAGCACATTAAGACCTAAAAATGGCATCCATCCCTGAAAACAAAGGAATGACGATACGTTGATCTATTTTTCGTAGGTAGATGTGAATCTAATAGATTTTTGATAAAAATGTAATTTTACGGTCTGGTTATTATTAACTAGTTATAAAACGGGATCAATTTAATACGGATGCTTCTGAAGACCTACAGAAGCAAACAAGACAATCAGCTAGAAGACAGACCTTTCCTGTAAGTTATTTTTCATGTCTGTCACCTGGTTGGATCCTTAGTAACCTCGGTTGAATAAGTCATAAAATTTAAACTATTTTTTATGGCGGAGTGCTGTGGATGAATTTAGAAGTCACACACTCTGAGAAACAAAGCTGCTCTGTAGTGTACTGGTGTGGCACCAAAACAGGTTTACTTAGTTTTCCAGATTGGCCACCAGTATCAACGTAAAATGACAGTTCTTGTAGTAGCGTTAAGTCTATATAAACCAGAAACGAGAAGTTACTAGCAGCTGCACATCACTATCATTATGGTGTTCCTACTGTAATAGTTCTAACATCTGGTGTATTTTGTAGTTATAACCTGATGTTTGTAATTCATTATGACTTTGTACTGGAAGAAGTATATTGCAATGCTGTAATGTTTTGCGTGCTGCATCATGCTATGTGTGTGTGTGGGAGGTGTGCATGTCTACCAGCTGGGAAAGCTTCAGGTCTAACCCTGAGGCCATGTTACCATTACCGTATTGCCCCCTACAGGTTGGTATCAAAGGAGTTTAGAACCAGATGTTACTGACCTAAGCATGTTTCAGAATAAAAGGCCAATGCATTTTTCCCTGACTGAGTTACATTAGGTACAGACCCTCCCAGCAGGCTGATGACTGATTGATGATCAACAAGTCAGCACTGACACACCAGTCAAGAATGCAGATTAACAATATCGATTGCCTTCATGTTAAAGTTTTCGGCAGTTGAATTTTCGTGCAGTTGGGATAGTGTGTGTGTGCGCGCGTGTGTGTGTTGTGAAAAATTGACAGAAATGTTGTGTTTGGATGATTTACCTCAGGTCAGAGTGGAGCAGATTAGAACTTACTGTTAGTTACCAGTACTGTGACCTGGTTGTTGATGTAGAGCTGTGGCTGTTGAGGTGAAATTAGAGGAAGGAAAAAATGGTAATGCTAATGAGCTCAACCTCCTTGTAGGCATTATATTACCACTGTGTCATGGTCGTGCACTGCTAATTCTGGTTTCAAAGGAAGATTGGTGTAAATTTTACTCAGGTGTTTTTCAAGTAAGCAGATGTATATGTTACATTGCCACACTGCAGGGAAGAAAGCTGTAACAAATCAGAACTATTTGTTGCTCTGTAACTGGGATGTAGTTTACATATATACATATATAAAAATCCACAACTTAACCAAGTTCTGTCCAGCAGTTGTTTTTTTTTTTTTTGGTCAAAGGTAGCAATTACTGTCTAATATCATTAGTCCTTTTTAACATTCATTTATTCTAAAGTATACAAAGTTAAAAAAAACCTAAAATGTCCTGTTTTGACAACATCAAGTAACATCTCTAACGGCCCTGCATGGCGATGGTCCAACCAACAGCGCAGCACAGTGTGCAGTTGTGTCTGGAAAGCTCCATCAGTGTTTGAACTGGATGTAGCGACAATATAGCTGAATGTGTTTCATTGCAGCAGCAGAGCAAGCAGGGTAATTGTTGCCGTTGGGACTCCATCCTGGTATCACACGCACGCACTCTGTGTGCCTTTATCAGAGTGCAGCAGAGGACAATAGGATGTGTGTTATATGGAGGGCTGTATGGCTGATGCTGCTGATTTACAAGGGAAGACCCTGAACTCTCCTGTGTGTGTACACACCGCTGAAGTGAATATGTGTGTTGAACCAGTTTCATGTTATTGTAGCCAAGAGCAGAACAACACTGAGATGTTAGACATACCGTGCTCTCATTTCTAAAACTGAGCCTTCACAATATGAGCATAACATCTGAGTAATATATGGATATCAGTTTGCAGTCTAATGCCGTGTTTTCCCTAGGTTTGTGGAACATTTGGTGGCACTTATTTAGCCATCAGTATGGTGATCTATCTTACAAAACATTTTTCAGAAATTGTCAAAAAAGTCCAATGAGGAATTACTACAATCAAATGTTTTTCTCAGCAGTTGGTCGCAACTAAACCAGACCTAAAAGGAAAGTGAATATTTGACTTTCCAGGGAATTTCCAGGGTAGATAGAATTAGTTTTGTTTCCTACCATTGTTTATGTTTAGATGCAGCACCTGACCTGTCTCGGGCACCACCTAAGCCAACTTACTGTAAAATCAATGTGGAGAACATGAAAAATAACCATGACATTTCCACATCTTTGTTCCACAGAATGTGGGTGTGGTTATCCAAATTAACTATGACATTTGTTTTGGAATGGCACATTACTGTTGAGTTCGAATGTGACATTTTCTTATGCTTTGAACAAATTAAACTTAGTGAAAGTGACATTATGATGGGTAATACAGACACTGTTTTTTTGGTATTTCTGTGTTTACAACAGTTTCTATCAGCAGAGAGTTCAGTACAGAAATTAAGCTTACCAAGTTTGTTCATAATCACCTTTTGGTCTCTTTCTCTCTCTAGTCACTGATGTGGAACTGAAGCGGCTGAAAGATGCCTTCAAGAGAACCAGCGGCATCACCTATTACATGACCCAGCAGTGCTTCTACAGGGAAGTGCTGGGAGATGGGGTTCCACATAAAGTTGCAGAGGTAAGGCCCAGTAATATCACACAGAATGTCCCATTGAAGATGGTGATTATAGTTACAGTGCAATGCTGAACATTGTCCAGGTAGCCACCAAAATGGGTTGAGTCAGTCATATTCAGTGTCCGCTGAGAGTGGAGAATGGTTGATCCTGTAGAAAGGAGGTGGAAGATGATATCGGAGTACAAGAGTAAAAAATGAGGGGTTTTGTTGGTAAATAGCCCTTATGTTTGAATGAACTGGAGAAGATTTAAGTGGTTTTCTTGAGTGTGTTGTGGGACACAGGTATCAGTATCGGCCTGATGGCATTGCAGAGTAGTAGAGGCTGTAGTGACAAGGTGATTGCCTGGAGTTCTCCTGTGTCTTTTCCATAGGGCTGGCAATATTATGATAAATCATTAAACTGATATGAGGCTATATAATATCCTATATTTTGG
>CAEMYA010000041.1:1207046-1255563 GCA_903131615.1 Diplodus sargus
TAAAGGTTGACAAATAATCTTTGCAGCGCTCTATAAAAATGAATGAAAACCTTAGTTAGCTCACAGAAATTGTCAGCCTTCTTTTTTTTTTTTACACTTTAATCAGTAAATCGCTGGGGAATCGATATACAGTGTGTATCCACTATTTAAATGTGTGGAAACTTTGATTCCTACATATTACTAAATTAACGTTAGTGTTCTTTGAACCATTGAGACAAGAGTTGCATAAATTAAGGACCGAAGATAAGCTTTTATTGATCTCCAGTTGCTGCAGCAATACATGGACAGAAATAAGTAGCTCACAGATAAGGAGATAAAAGAAAATAAAATGATATCAGGTTTATAACATTTTGATTAAAACTAACTATACAGCAGCTAAAGGCGCAGGTCTGGTATATGTGAGTGGCATATACCAGACAAATATGTGATGTGATAGAGTGACAGAGTGTGACAGTCCGGTCATCGGGTGAATGAGCTCCTCTATAGATAAGAGAGGAAGTCTGCTGGTGGATGTAGAAGTTTGCAAAGTATGACACTCTTGTCTTCCCTTTTTTTAAAACCACTTGTGAAGCTCCTGTGCTGTGTGTGACCCGCTGACATGGACACACTTCATTAGCTCGCCTCTCCACGGGAAATTGGTTGTGTTTGCACACGCTGCTCTGTAATGTTCTCCTTCATGAGTGCAACTTTGCGAAATGACAACAGCGCCCCCTGGCATGGACTTTTAACTCTCAAGAAAGCCTTTTGATTGAAATTTAGATTTTTCAAGGCTGTTGTAAATATTGTACTGGCTCTGGACACATTTGACTCTAAGGCCACTTTCACAAACAGAAATATTAGTTTTACGTCATATTTTTTACCTGAGGGAAATCATTTCTACATTATTAGATTTCAATAAAGGTTACATCAAAGAATAATTCAATGAGAGGTGACTATTGACCTGAGAAAACAGTGGTTCTGAGTTCCCAGAGTCCAGTTACCAGAGATTTCAGCTACATCTTACAACTCCATGTGTGTCTTAATGAGGGAAGAAGGAGAGGAGAAATGACATGGAACAAGCTGGGAACTGAACCATGGACGTTATGGTCAAGTTAGTATATGATATGTCTTAACCAATGAGACTTAAGCACCTCTGATTTTAGAATGTGTTTAACAGTCTTATGGCTTGTGGGAAGAAGCTGTTCTAGAACCTGGCTGTTCTGCTCCAGAGTCCAGCAGCGAGAACAGTCCATGGTGGCGGTGGGAGGTGTCTCTCCTGATGTTATGAGCCCTGGTCAGGCAGCGTTTTTTTGCCGTCTCCTGGATGGGAGGAAGTGAGGTCCTGATGATGTTCTCCACTGCCCTCACCTCCTGACCAGACTGGGATGTATCATATGGATGCTGTTATATTGTGTTGTGATTGAGATCCTGAGATCCTGCAACAAACGGAGGATTTTTGCTCTTAATGACATCACATAATTGCCATCTCTAAATAGTGGACCCTGTCTGGCTCTCACCTGTGAGGAGGGATGCTGTTCCCTGAAGTCCGAGTCTGGAGGGCGGACCATCGCGGTGATTTATTATTTTGGTAGCGTGTTATCTGCGGTCTGTCTCTCCGACCTCTGTATGTTCCTTCTCTGCATGCTTCTAAATAACAGGTAAAATGCCCCGAAAGACAGACAACTCGGAGGCCTGCTGTCTGTTTGATCTGCTGCTGTTACTGAATTAGTAAATAATATAGTATTAACTTTATTTGTATAGCATCTTTTTAAATACAGAGTATAGAAGTGCCCTTGATACAATAAAACCGAAAAAGACCTTAGTAAATAACCACAATGAAATAAGGACCAAATGAAGATAGCAGTTACTTTGTTTTCTGCTCTCCCACTGTATCTCTCCTCTTTCCCTCTCTCTTACCCTCTATCCCTCTCGCTCTCTCCCCTCTCTCTTCCTGTCTCTCTACCTCCCTGTCTCTCTCTCTCTCAATTCAGTTCAATTCAAAGGGGCTTTATTGTCATAAATGGCCATTATTATTGCCATTTATTGCCATAAATCTGAACAACAATATTGCCCAAGCATCCATTCAAACACTCGGACACAACAAAAACTTAACATAAACACCAACACAACACCAACGTTGATTTTTTTTTATCTCTTTCTCTCTTACTCTCTCTCTCTTTCCCACCCACCGTCCTGCCCTTTGAAGTGTAAATGGTGTGTGTGGAAATGGGACGTGTCTTCATAAAGCCTCTCATAGTCAGCACATAACTTCATAATGGCTTTCACATTGATAAAACTTCTTTGCACAGGTTGTCCTAATCGCATGGCTGCTTTATTGCATTGTAGTAGATGTTACCGGTGTCAATGTTGTGTCGACCCATCTTATCACGTGTAATCAGACTCACGGGTGGCGGATGATGACTGGTGAAATCTGCTCTGAGGCGACAGGCTTGTTGCTCAGCTGCTGACTACTCTAAAATGATCTGCTGATGTGTTAATCGTGTTGTGAGCACAAGATGGTATGAAGTGTCCAAAGGTTTCACGCTGTCCCATGTGTTTTCTGTTTTAGGTGATCTATACCTCATTTGGAGGCTCGTCTAAAGGGCTGCACTTCAACAATCTGATAGTGGGTCTGGTGCTTCTGACCCGAGGACGCGATGAGGAGAAGGCCAAGTGTAAGTTGTTTCTGATTATCCTCTGTTGGTTTTATGTTCTTCTCAATCTCACTGTACAGGTTAGGGGGAGACTAATTATCGTGGCAGATATTCAGCATTTTTCCAGTTAACAGTATCTGTGTTTTTCATGTCCTGTTGCCGTTAAACTTAATTCAACGATTCACTACTTTGGGTCTGATGTTGCATCAATTCTCTGTCTGTAGTCACCACTCTGTGGTCTTACCCAATGTCCCGCCCCCAACATTATCGAAGTGGTTACATTTCACAGGTAATAACCTACCAGCACCAAATAAAAAGTAACTAAGAGTTACATTTTTCAGGAAAATGCAGTGGAGGGGAATATAAAGTAGCAGAAAATGGAAGTACTCGAGTAGCTCATGTACCTCAAAACTACACTTTTAGTACAGTATGTAATTAAATTATAGTTATTTACACTCCATCACTGGCTATCCTAAATTTTTAGAAAACATGTTTTATTTTTACTGCAGCTATTTATCGGTTCCAAATATCAGTCATCTGTCTTCTGCATTGCTTATAATCAGTATCAGCCCTGAAAAGAAGTTGCAGGTGGATGTGCATGTATGTTCCAACAACCTATAAGATGACTTTAAAAATTCTGACTTAATCAAACTTGAACAAAATGAATCATTCCATGTCAGAATATCACATCCAGGAATACACTGCAAATATACATCATGTCATTATAGCAGGAGCTGATTTACAGTAAATAGTTGTCTTGCTCAGTGTCAGTGGAGGTCGTATTAGTCCTATATTGTGTGATTTTATTCAAAAATCCAAACAAAACAAAAACGCCAACTTATGTCTGCAGTACAATTGCATCTCTCAATGAACACAACAACAGAAGCCAAAGTCTGATGAGGTGGTGAGGTAGCATGGAATCATGGGAGTTGTTGTCTTGTTGAAAATCTATCTGAACATTTATCTATGAGTGAGTAATGCCAACATTTGTAAACAACGTGATTACCTCCCTGTCTGTGTATTAAGCTTTACAGTACAGTAGGTTTGTTGACTGTTGTTCCTCTCAAGCCATGCACCATTTGATGTAGTTTATAAGAGAAGTATGTTCCCTCACTCCAAAATACCCTTTTTAAATGCTCTTTTAATGATATCCTCATTAAAGCTTGTATGGCAGATGATGTTACATTTGGGAACATAGCGCTGCATCACTAAGCTGCTGATTTCATCAAAATTCACCTGATTTGATTGTAGCTTGTGGATTTATTCGATGTCTGAGAGTAATCTTCATCTTTCACTCACTCATAAAAACGCACTCTACTGATTTTAGAACTCTGTGATTGGATGTTTTTTTCGACAAATGCATCTTGCGAGTTGTGTTTACTTGGTTACTTGTTTTTTTCATATCCACATGCTGTTGACTTATCAAAGAACCAGATATTACACAGTTGTCCATCGTTTGTATTGTTGTACCAACCAGGAGAATGCTTTGACAGTTGGAACATTATCAAGGCATGGATGAGCAGTCACTCAAATTGTACTTAAAATAAACAGGACTTGATCTTTTTCAACCTCATCACTATTACTGTAGACATAAGTTCACTGCTGCTTAAATGGACATGAAAGTAAGGAAAGATGATCCTTTGCTTGTCCACAATAGGGAACATTTGCAATGTTACAGCAGCAAAGGGGATAGCAAAAATGGCTGAATGGCAGTATTAAATTTGAAAAAGCAGTATAAGCAATATTAGCAATACAATTAAACAGATACCGGCATATGTCCTTGCTGGGGAATGGCTGATTTCATCATTTAAAAACCATGATTGTGTTCAAGTGTTTTTTCAGGTCCTCATTTCTGCCTCTTCATCTTTATCTGACTGTTTCTCTCTCTCCTCCTTGGCTTTTTGTCATTCTTATTCTAATAGACGTGGTTGATGGGTTGCAGGCAGTCTAATCCATCAGGATGGTATTGACATTGTAGCTTCTATCGTCCTTACTGCAGCTGCGTGAAAGAGGCCTGCCTTTGTCTGATAAAGCTGAACTGTCTTCTGAGACTCTGTGTGTGTGTGTGCTCTCACAGACCTCTTCAGCCTGTTTGCCAGTGATCTAGGCGGATATGCTGCAAGGGAAGATATAGAAGCAGTTCTGCAGGTCCTGGATGGAGAAGTCCCAACCTCCCTCAAGAAGTGCTTCAGTGAGGTCAGCAAACACCACAGCCTGTCTTATCACCACATGGATACACGTATGAACATTTGCAAGTCCAATGTGTCTGTTAACTCACTTTGTGCTCAGAAGTAATATTACCAAGTGAGTTACACGATGATCACTTCCATTTTTCCCACTCTCTCTCCCTGGCTCATAACACTGAGTTTGTTTTCATCATTACAGAGGTGTTTGTCACATTCTGAAAACAGCTATTGTTAATGTTTTACACATGGAGCCAAAGAGAGTTTTTAATCACAGCAAGTTATTGTACTGGTTATTAGCATATACAAGCGCATTTTATATCACAGTATACTGAAGAAAACTTTGGACAATACAAGTCAAGTCAAGTCAAAATCCACCCAGTTTTACAGAACATTTATATAAGAAATTATCCAATCAAGATTATTTGATTCAAATCTAAGTTGTGTCTGTTTGAATGCTTATATTTACTTGAGTGTTGATGAAATATGAGTGCATCTTCTTATTAAAGAAACATGAATTAAGATGAAAATTAATTTTTCACAAGCTATCCTATCCTCATTCAAATTAAAATGATTTAAGTTCATATTGATTTTATTGACATTTTTATGTAGACAAATCATTTAAAAGAAAAAAAAACATCTATAGAGCCTGTAGAAAGGTGCAGAATAAAAGAACCTATTTTACTTATAGGGGCTATATGTCACAATGAATAGCTAGACTGGATTTCATTATGAAGGACTTGAGTCAGATTTTTTTGTGGAAGTCCAAAAAGAATGCACATGAAGTCACATATTTTATGTGCATTCTACTGATTTCTACAGTACAGCATACCATACTGCTGTACATCATGTTAGCAACATTAACAACATTAGCTTTTATCTAGTGGTAGCAATGTTTGCTACAACAGACTGCCAACCACTTGAGCAGGCAGAGGATTCGAACAACAGCGGTGCTGTGATGTGAACGCAATGGTGGGAGAAGAATGCTGCATTTACTGGCTGAATGTGATCAATAACACATTTAAATCATCAAAATGAAATAAATGGTTTATAGAGTCTATTGTGATGCTACCAGCATTTAAACACCGGTGATGCGTGCAGACAGCCTTGTGCTTTTGACATACTAACTGTATGTTGATGTGTTGTTGCAGGGTGATAAAGTCAACTATGAGCGCTTCAGGAACTGGCTGCTACAGAACAAGGAGGCCTTCACTTTGTCCAGATGGCTTCTGTCTGGAGGAGTGTGCGTCACGCTCACAGATGACAGTGACACGCCCACCTTCTACCAGACCCTGGCTGGCGTTACACACTGTAAGTCACAAACCACTCAGAGTCAGTGTGTTAACATGTATTGTATGCCCACATTAGCAAGTGTGTTTACTTGGGGACTCGGGACCGCGGTTGTTTGTGTTTTGGTTTTGCTCTTGATCTCAGAATCGTTATACCCTGTTAGTCATATTAATAACCTGCCAAGAAGCATTTTAGTTGATAGCTCTTGTTTTTATATGTTACCATGAATTTCAGGTAATGTCCAGTCACTAATATGGCCGGCATACATGTATTGTAATGTTTCACATGGTTAGATCAGCATAATGTCAATTTAATCCAAATGTTCCCTGCAAGAGATACAGAAGTATCCACTGCTGTACCACCAGACTATGGAACAGCTTCTGTCCTCAGGCTGTGAGACTTCTGAGCTCATCCTCCACACCCATCTGAAATTTTTTATTTTTTTTAATTACCTCCACTAGAGGGGGTTATGTTTTCGCCTGTGTCGATTGGTTGGTTGGTTGGTTGGTTTGTTGGTTGGTCAGCAGGACTACACAAAAAATGAATACATGGATTTCGATAAAACTTGGATGAAACTAAACCCAGAATAGACCCTATTAACTTTTGGTGTGGATCCAAATAAAGGAATAGACCCTAGAGTTTCTTACCTAACTTTCTTTAACATTGTGAGAAAAGGTGTTTTGATGTTTTTGTCAATTTCTCAGGGATTAACGCATGGACCTAGATACAGATCTAGATGTTTTGTTGTCCTAGTAGTTGGCTGTTACAGATCTGGTGATCTTAAATTAGGGCCGGGACGACGTAATTGACATCATAATTTGTCGACATTAATAATTTGCATCGACGTGTCGTCCCAAACAGGAAGTGGTAGGACCAGCGGAGGCTGAGAATAGCCCCTCTCACACAGAGACGCTGCATTAACGCCACAGCGGCGGTTCGTCAATTCTCCGCCGTTGGTCATTCACACAGAGCGAAGCACCGCTGGAGTAAAGACGAACCGCTGTGTAATTCACACAGAAAGCCGGCACTGCGGCTACGAAAGAGACGTGACGGTACACGACATGATGATGACGTCAGTGTGTTTCCCAGGTGTACGGTCCCCCCTGTCAATCTAAACCCGCGGACTATTTATAATGTGAAGTGATTGAGAACCCAGCCCCCTAAACGTCCTGGAAGGTGAAAGTGACCTTTTTCCTCATATACGTTACCAACGACAGTTACAGTTACTACGTTACTTTTGTTTAGTCATGTAACGTTAAATTAATCATTAGATTAATCAACTAATCGAGTATTCATATTTGCTTCCTCTTTGCCATTTTTTTTAGATCTGTGTAATGCTTCAACCAGTGAAACTCAGCAGATGTTTCCCATCAGAAGCCTCCCAGAAAATGAAGGCTATATGCCCTTGGAGCGGCTGCAAGGCTTTTATTGTGAAACTTTCGTGCAAGAAATGTTGAGTTTCTATGAGAGTAGCTTAACACCAATCAAAACAACTGTTAAGTACAACTCAATAGTGAGTGAAACTGGTGTTTCCATGAAAAAGATGAACTAAGAGCAGCAGAGTGCTGAATATGACATGGCTGTTGTAGTAATAAATTAGTTCTGTGCAGATATACATGTGGCTGTATTTATCAAGACAACCAGTAAACATGGAGGAAAGGCTGAGTTTGCTGCAACAGCAAACTTTTGTCGACCATAAATCCGGTGCTAAGGCCTTCAAATACTGAGATTTGGCTTTATCGGGGAGCTGCAGACACACGACAGTCAGAGTGTGTGCTTTTTTCTGCCGTGTCTTTGTAGTGAGAGGCAGATAGTTCCCCAGCTGCATCTTCCTCCCCACTCTGCCTCGCTTGAAGAGTGCAGATGTCACATGAAATACCACGAATGGCTCACAACAGTTGTTGAGGCTTCGATCAAGTCATTCCATTGCATCGCACGCCCCCATCAGTGCCAGTGAGTGCCCTGGGAAATGACTGACAAGCTCAACCTATCTCTCTGATTCACTCACTGTCCTTTCACTCAATTTTCCTTTCTTCATTATTCCATCTCTCCTTCACCAAGGTGTCTCTCCTTTCACTGCTGCCTTTTATCTCGATTTCCTCTCAGTCACACTCATTCCTGCACCATGCAGACTGCACTAGTTAATGTGACTGTATATGCTGTGATATGTGACAGCTGTGATAGCCATATTTCTGTTATTTCAAGTAGTAATGACTGAATCGTTTTCAGCTACTCAACAAAGTAACTGACCTGGAGATCAATTGTACATTTTTTTCAAGGTGGTTTCTTTGTTTGTTTGTGTTTTGATAACCTCAGAAAATGCGGTTGAAACAAGTGAATTAAAACATATGTAAATTCCGCACATTGGAAATTTCATGTCAGTCTACAGTGGCTGAGCTATTTTTTAATTGCATTTCAAGCATAAATTGCTGTTGACTGCAGTCTTGATAGTCTCTCAAAGGCAGAATATGACCATAAAATGACTCTCGTGGGGAAACTATTGAAAGTAATGAAGTAAATATGGCACCTGTGGACCCAAGGTGCATTTCTTGGACCCTGCTGCACAACCTGTTTAAAGCTGTTGTGAAATAAATTTTGCTCTATAATTTAAGTCATTGGTGTAGCACAGTACACCGGTACTGAAAATTGCACGGTGGCACAGTAGGTTTTTAAAATGCTAGTACACCATAATGTGATAATTCTGGCAATTTTAGCCAATTTTACTCAACTAAGCTTATGTATAGCTGTTTTTGTTAAGACAACATTTAATATTTGAGAACTACAGTTTCTTATTAAAAACTTTTAGTTTTGTGGTAAAACATTTTTAAATTTTTTTTTTTATGCCTATTGAAACACAAAAACTGAGGTTGGAAGTCACCAATACCAAAAACCAGTTGTGCATCATGGCTACAGCTGATCATATTCAGCAGATTAGATATCCTCCATGACTTGATTCAAATTAAACCATCTTTTTGTCAGTTTAGCCAACTTAGGTTTTTGTCCAACAGCAAGACCTAATGTAAGCTTACGTCAGAACGATTCCAATGAGTTCCACCTAGTGATGTATACAGCACTGTTTGTGAGTTGTGTCTTACCCAGTCTTTTTGTTTGACTGATTTTTTTTGGACCATCAAAGTTGAGTTTTGATATATGTCGACATTTATGTCTTATTGAGATTGAGGAATATTAGACACTTTATTGTCACTGTATAAAAGAACACAACAAAATGGTGTTTGCAGCAATCACTTGTGGTATTGTGATGTAGAAAATGTATTTCAGTACTGGTTATATTTTAAAAACGGCACATGGAAAATTAAAAACAGTGATACAATTATTTTAAGTTGCAGGCCAAGTAAATTTAGCTAGGCTTTATTTTGCAAATTAAGGACAGAGGGTTGGAAAGAACCTGTCTTGTCAAGAGAACCTGGACACTGCCTTTAATCTGCTTATCCTCTTAACTTTGCGTCTCTGTATGTGTGTGCATGTGTTGGAGAGAGAGAGTGACTGACACACTCCTGGTTCTTGACTTTCAGAACAAGAAGCTTGACTCATGGCGAAGCTAAGCACAGCGAATCCTTTGCGATCTTGCTAGCCTGTGACACTATCACAATATGTTGACAGTAGAAATCTGCGGGAATTTCAGTCTCTCAGACAGGATGACGTAGTTTCTGTGAGCGGTCATCACGGGGGAGTTTGCTGTGGTACATGCTAGCTGTGGCAGCACCTCTCTAAGGATGTTCCCTGGATAATGGTATGGTATCTCTGCTGTCACTCGGAGAGAGTTGCACCTTTAGGTGGGTATCAGGCCAGACGAGGCACCTGCCATAGAGACTGATGCAGTAAACTGATAGAATCATTTGTAGCCAGAAGTGTTCTTTAATGTCAGATATCTTGTGATTCATGGTTTATTTCTGGTACAGCCATTGTTGGAATGGTTTGTTTTGTAATGTTTGGTTTTGCTACTTTTTAAACAGAAAAGGCCTGTTCATCTCGTAATTTTTGTCATTGGTTTAAAAAGAAATTGAATGAAATGTATGTGAGTAGGGCTACATATCATACCTCAAAGTGTTTTTGGTACCAACTGAAAGCTTTTCATCCAACGTCTTGTCAAGATTGTCTTTTCTAATTTTTAAGCGGATAGCTCTTAACACAACACTGTTGCTAATTTTACAGCGAATCTTATTTATGAAGTTCTTAAACAGCTTTTTGTTTTAAGACAACATTAGAGAACTTAACCTTTGTACAACACCGCTTTGTTTAATTTCACATCGTTTCGTATCACACTACTACTACTACCATTTTAGCTGTTTGCCTACAGACTTGTGGCTGAAGGATCAAATAGATGCTGATGTTTTGCACATCTTTTGTATCTCAAGGGGTGGAGAGAGAGTCTTCAGGCTCATTTACCACTAATGTATTGAAGATCCTTCTGCTTTTGGCAGAATAGACTGCCAAACTCTAGATTCTCTAGAATCAAAAAAGATTTTGCTGATGTTACCTTGAGCACTTGCCTAATTTGTGTAAAAGCAGGGAGTAACCTTGAGATGGAAGGGAGATGTGCAGGAGGCAATCCATAGAGAGAGTAATGAGTTTAATAGATTCAGACAGTAGCTCAGCTGTCCTGAAGAATATTCAGCATGACGAACACAAGTATTTATTTCCCTTTCCAATGATGAGTCTTGTATACTAAGACTTCTCATTGATGTATTCAAAAAGCTAGCATTCACTGATATTCAGAGCTTGATACATCTGCTTTGTTACATTAGCTTTGTTGTTTAAGTCAACAGTGTGAGGGTGATTGTGTGCTTGTTGTATGATTATTGCATTTGAAGGGTTCTTCCCTGGTTCCTGTTGAGTTAGCAATGGCCAGCTGAGCTTTGAGACAGAAAGATAGTCACGAGCCTCTCGTGCTCGCTTCCTGCCTTAGTCCATAATACTCAATAATTTATCAGCTTCATATTATTTCCTCCATGCCATCTCCATATAGTCCCATTCATGCTCTGAATCATTGATTTTGTACTCAGTGCTCCCTTTTAGTCTGTTTAAGTTACAACATCTGAGCCACTAGCAGTAAAAACATGACTGAGTGCTTCCAGGTCAGGCAGACTGTCCTGATGTTCACCTCAGGGCTACAGCGACTCAAAACCTGGATAAAAGAGCAATACCTGTCTCAGACAGTCCATTCTCCAGGGTACTGCTTCACACACAGTCGACCACAACCATCACCCCCCCTCTGACTGGAAACTGTGACCAATAACTGCTAAAAACAAGCTTTCAGGAAGGTTGTTTTAATAGCCCGAATGGGAAGCCACAGTCCACTTTCTTTCAGGAACCGCCTGCCATTTGATTTGTATGTCTGTGTTTTGACACCTGTCATATGTATTGGCTCCACGCCAACGACTAGCTGGCTAGCTGCTGAATCCTATTACCTTAATCTGTGGATTAGTATGTTGAAAGGGGGAGGCTGGTTCATTGACCCTGGCAGAGGTTCGTATGCTATATTGGTCTGATCTGTATCACTTTGTCACTCAGTTGAGTCAAATACCATTCAACCCTGTGACCATTTCACCACTTTGGTTTTGCTTGACCATTATCATGTTTACTCTGCTCCTCACTAGGTCACAGCACGTACGTGCTCCAATTAACAGTTCACTGTTGTGTCATTTAACTTGAGCGTTTCCACTTTGGCTGCCACAGATTATATATTGCAGATTATATTATTATGTTGTTTTTTTTTCAATTAATGCTGACCATCTTGAGACTGCTCTTTTCCTCAGATCCGGAGTCCAAACTTCAAAATAATCTGTTTGTTATCATATACAACAAAGGAGAGCAGTAAATTGTTACATTTGCAGAAGTTGAAAGCAGAGGATGTTTGAAGAAAAGGACTGAAATGATAAATCATAATATATTATAATAACTATAGAGTATCAATTTCAGACTCAAGGTCATCGAGAGACCATTTGGGACCTGCTGAACTGGGCTGGACACAGACCAAAATTTAGAAATAGGGTCGAGGTTCAGATCAGGTTAGGCCACTTTAATTGACATGGTGCTTTTAGTGAAAACATAGAGTAAAACTATTTGAATATAGTATGAAGTCATACCTGATAGTAGTGATGGGGCCTACTGTGTGCTGTATGTCCCTCTGGTGCTTGTTATTTATGTGATGATTTGAATGCAACACAAAGGCTATTTGTTCATTTCCAGGCAGAAAACATTAGTTCAGCTGACAACTGAGTCACCTTCGAGTTGTGTTCATACCTTCAAAACAGAACACCTGTGGAGGTGGATTGGGCTTGATGACTAATGTCTCAACTCAGTCGGGTTCAGACAAACTAATTCAAACACAATTCAATTTCCTGAAATTCTGGAAATTTTCTTTGTGTTTGTTTTAAGATTGACAGAGCCATGAGGCTAAACAAGCCTAAGACTGACTGTACAGAGATTGCTGACCGAGCTGCCGGTTATCAGGAACGACACCTTCCTCCCCCTTCGAGCAGAGAACACGGTCACCTTAGGTGTCCAGCTAAGCGCCACAGGAAGTCTCTTCTTCTAGCAGCTATCATGTGATGAAGAATGCATCTCACTGTGGGGTGGTGTCACTGTTGTTCTCCGTTCTCCCACTCTGCCATAACAGCTCTCCACCCACGAGTCACCAGCACCAGTCTTTGATGAACACAGGCCCCGTTGCTCCCACTGCTCTTAAGCACCTTATTCATTATTCATTATACCTTGCAGTTGATACTTTGCTCCATTTTATGCATTAAACAGTGTTGCAGTTTTACAATATTACATTAAATATTATTCTGCGACATTACATACAGTACGGATGATAGATTCCTCTATAAGGGCTTCACAATCTTTACTACATACAACACTCTCTACACTAAGACTAAGGCCAAAAGCATGTGGGAAAAGTTCAAATTAGCCCAATGACCCAAAAGAAATAAAGGGAAACTTGAAAATCATTTAAGTGATTTTATAGTGATTATAAAATGTTGCTAGTGTCTAAGAAAAAAAGCCCTTAGTTTTTGATTAATCTCTTGCATAATAGAGTCTAAATAAAGTCTAAATTCTCTGTATCCCATTTCTTATGACAGTAAAGTGAACAAGGCATCTGATCAGGTTAATGAGGAGTGCAGCCTGTTGCCTGAAGCTCCTCATCTAACAACTCCTTCTTGTTCCATTACTCCCACAGACTGAATCAAACAACTCCGCGACACATTTAAAATGACGGGGTATTACCATTCTTGTCATGCGCTTTTTAGTCGGTGGGAAAGTGACAACACAGCAGCCTCTGCTAGCCTCTGTCAAGATTTCTACCTTATCACATCATATTCATTTATCACTTCACTCTGCAGCTTATATCAACCTTGAAAAGTATATGTACTTCTACCTACCTGCTCTCTATGTGGATTTATCGTACTGTATATACCCATGCTGTTAACAATGAATTGCTTGTGCTAATTGCAGTCACCTCTGCTCTGACATTACGAGCCACACAATATAGTATGCTTATTGCTTGAACATCTGATCTTGCACTCAGTTTATTGTTGGAAAGAATAACAGCTTTGTGTTCTTGTGTTGGTCTGACCACCAGACAGCGTCAGTAGGCCACATTCACTTGCAGTACAGACCTGAAGCCATCCAAAGCTTTAAACTTATGTAATGTCTCCAGTAGCTCCTCTGAAAAACACTACAAAACTTGGGCAAATGATCCCTCTGATGCCTTCCTTTGTTTTCTGTTTTGCAGTGGAGGAGTCAGACATTATAGATTTGGAGAAGCGCTACTGGCTGCTGAAAGCCCAGTCCAGAACCGGCCGCTTTGACTTGGAAACCTTTGTCCCTCTGGTCTCTCCTCCAATCCATGCCTCACTGAGTGAAGGTAGGGCAAATGACCTTTTTTTCACATGTCTCATGAGGGTGTCAAGTGCATAAAGCTTTAGAATTAGATCATCATGTCCTTATAAATGTCTTTATTCTTACCAGTCAATACAGCCCTCTTGAATGACCTGCTCTTTGTATTAATATTGTCTGTGTCATTGTCTTTTCCAGGCTTATTTCACGCTTTTGATGAGAATCGGGACAATCACATCGACTTTAAAGAGATATCTTGTGGACTGTCTGCGAGCTGCAGGGGGCCCATTGCTGAAAGACAGAAATGTAAGCCGTGCTGTGGTTCAACATCATTACCGATATATAATTCGCAGAGACTTCAGAGTCATACCAAGCTGTTGCATCATTAGTTCCGCTTTGTAGCTGTTATCTGGATGTTAAATATAGTTTACTGTTTGAGAGTGTAATATTTTGGGACAGTGTCAATTAGTTCTGTTGGTCATTAGTGCACAGTTGCCGCTGTCATGGAAACATTGCAGATGTCCTGCGCATAGACTTCAGAGCATGCTGTTGGATTTCAGGGAGGTAGAAACCAGTAAATTTGCTTCAATGCTATATTTTCATCTGAACATTTCTCTCTTTACTGCCAGTTTGCTTCAAAGTGTTCGATGTGGACCGTGATGGGGTTCTGTCTCGAGATGAACTCCATGAAATGGTGGTGGCCTTGCTGGAGGTGTGGAAGGACAATCGCACAGACACACTCCCTGTAAGTCCACAGAACATAGATGTAGGCATGGGCTGTATGTGGCTCTACAGACCTGCAACATCAACCTTCCAGTCATTTAGCATGGTGTCTCACTGAAGCCTCGTGGTTGACATTGAAGGTCACATTCTCCTCTCCTTTAATTGTTTGTTCTTGTTTTGTTTTTTTCTTCATGTTTGAGCCCAGAAGCTATTTCTGTATGTTGTACCATTTCAGACATGCTAGGCAATCTGAAAATAAAGCTCAGAAATATTTTATTTCAGATTAGGATCTCTCCAGCACGCTGCTGAATGGTGTTGGTGTAGGTTAGTGTAATGTGTCTTGATGTCAGCAAAGTTAGTCGTTATATCAAGTTAGGAGGCTTGTCTATCAATTCCTCAAAAACGGACCCATTAACACGTTGTATCTTACTTGTTTAACCTGTACATGAACAGAAATGAAAAAAGTGAATGTTTGGGGTTTAAGGGGCTTGAGACTTTAAACTATTTCTTGACAGACGACAGTTAACGCATGCAAACAGCACTACTGTGTAGCATTTCTAGATGTAGATCAAGCCGATTGATATGGTCAGCGAGCACAGGTTTTTGGAGCCAGTGCCTACACCAATATTAGGTGGTAAAAAGTTAAGATATCAATATATTGGCCCATATGCAATCTGTTTTGGCATGTATGACATTACAAACAGACAGATATTGATTAACACTGGACCGGAATTGTAATAATAACCCATCTCACATTTTTACACTCATGTCTGTTGCGATCTTCTTCAAAGCAGTGGCTGAAGATGAGGTGCTTGGTGTTTGCTACTTTAAGCTTATACTTTTTTTTTTATGCTGCAGGAGCTGCACAGTAGCGTGTCAGACATCGTAGAGGACATTCTGAAGATGCATGACACAACCAAGGTGAGACAGAACTCTTGGTGACAGAATCATTATTGATGTAGTAGCTGTCAGGAAGCTAATCCTTTGACTTCTATCCTGCAATATAATTCGATTTTATAACCTTGATCAAGAGAAAGTCACCAACACATCACACTCAACTCCAGCTTCAACCTCTCACATTCTTATTGTCAGTACACCCGCAGCAGCCTCCTTGTCTTACCTCAAAGATATTTATACCCACAATAACCATAGAAGAAGAATGGATTTTCTTCCATCCTTTATAAAGTCTCAACACAGTATATATTTTGAGAATAGTAAATCTGAGTATAGTGACCTTTGTGTTTTTTGACTCCTTGCCAGCTGGGTCACTTGACCCTGGAGGACTACCAGATCTGGAGCGTGAAGAGTGCTTTGGCCAATGAGTTCTTAAACCTGCTTTTCCAGGTCAGTATAGCCACACTACATACTGTAGTTGTAAAGCTTGCATTGAGTGTTAAAGGTTCTTTTTTATTCAAAATGATTTTTTATGCATTTTGTAAATCTGTGTGTGTTTTTCTTGGTCCAGGTCTGCCACATAGTCCTAGGGCTCAGGCCCGGCACTCCTGAGGAGGAGGGACAAATCATCAGGCATGTACCTGTCCACTTTGTCTGTCATGTCATTGTTTACAACTTTTAATATGCTGTTGGACCTAACAAATGTCTTCATTTGATTTGTGTTTGTGTACGTACGTACGTGTGTGTGTGTGTGTAGGGGTTGGTTAGAGAGGGAGAGCAGACATGGGCTGCAGCAGGGTCAGAACTGGTTCCTCATCTCCATGCTGTGGTGGCAGCAGTGGAAGGACTACGTTAAATACGTAAGTCAAGTTCAAGAAGCTGAAATGTGTGGATATACTGAACCTGTGTGCAGAGATTAACACCACAGAACAATTGTACAACACAAAATATATGCTGCTTAATAACAATTTGACTTATAGAAGTGTTGAGGTTTCATAACACCCAGAGAGGAAGGAGAGTTCAGCCTGTCTGCATCTTGAAATCTTCAATTGCTTATTAACCAACCGATAGACTTATTTTTATTTCACTCAGGTCCAACAGTATGTTGTATGGATTCAAGAGCAGTGTTCATTTCATGAATGAAAACTATGACGAAAAATGTTCATCAAATGTTTTTTTCATAACTAATTTGAGACAAGGATGAGCTAAAAGTAAATATTTGATCATAAAAACTAAGACAAAGACAATGTTATGGTTTGTTTCCCTGGATGAGACGGGACTGAAATGTTTGTGGTGGATAATCAGATATTAATGATTTCCTCTGGCAGCTGTGTGTCTAGTCATGATATGAACGAAACCTCTCTGTCATTGACTGACGTGTACAGATTCCCTGAATCCCAGGTGATTGCTGTCCCAAACTGACAGAGAGTTAGTGACAACAACATGATGGATTTTGGTCGGCACAAACTTTATTTATATTTCAGCTAGAAGGAACACACAATGAAGTAAAGTGAGACTGAGGAGACAGAGACTTAAGCTGTATTAATGCCGTGGTGATCCGTTACGTATCTGCTAACGTTACAGCTGCTGTAAGTGTTGTTTTAGCGAGCTTCCTTTTCGTTTTTCAGTTAAAAATTCCCTCCTTCCTCTCTGCATGAATGCGCAGCAACAATCGCCTGACATAACAGCAAACAGGAGGATTCTTCTCTCGCACCTTCAGGAGTAGACAGGACTGCATCTTTATGGAAATGTCTCATAACATTGATAACATTAAAGTAGGAAGGGAAACCAGAAAATGTCTTTTGTCTTTTACTGCATGAATGCGTACTTCCAAAGTCAATCAGTTTTTGAGCGCTGGTCTGTCACTGCATCTTGCACAAAAGTCACATTGGGACAGTGACAGTTATGAAAGCCAACACCACATTAACCTCAGATATCACTTTGAACAATGACAGGGCAGTCCCTGCTGTTATCTTCCTGTCCAGGAGCATAAGGGCATCGTGGTGGAGCAGCCGTCCATCCTGAGCTCATTACGAACTCCAATGGCCACAGCCACTATAGAGCCCATCCCACCAGACAGACTAGGAGGACTGGGAACCTTCGGCCCAGTCAGCCCCACTGAGGAGAGGTCACCTGATGCTGTGTCGAGCGCCTCGGAGGCTACAGAGATCGGTCAGTCATCACACATCACAAAACCATAGATGGCATTTAAAACCAAACCTCAGAGCTGCACATTGATGAGTATG
The DNA here is from genome assembly GCA_903131615.1 of Diplodus sargus. Lineage (NCBI taxonomy): Eukaryota > Metazoa > Chordata > Actinopteri > Spariformes > Sparidae > Diplodus > Diplodus sargus. The sequence continues at coordinate 1,224,876 of CAEMYA010000041.1, forward strand.
ACATGACTGACAGAATAAGGGCTGTTAAAATGCACATAATGCTGAATATGCAATGTGAGCCGGTCTCTACCTTTAGTTTAAAAGCAGTTAGCATTTTAGAATTCACAGTATGATAATGTTGTAAAGCTGTATGTCAGAACTGGAGCAGACCACTTTAAACTTCAACCATCAGGAGGAGCAGCCCATCAGCCGAGTGGCTCTGAGGGCCTACAGGTTATTCTAGCTCCATCGATAGGATTGTCGACATTGGACCATCATTCAGTTGTGCATTAGTTGAATGTTGCATCAAGTGGGTTTGTGATTATTTTCATTTTGTTTTAAACAAGTAATAATATTGTTTGTGTTTGTTTTACATTGGTAAGCTATTTAGCATTTATGCTGGATTCTTTACAATGTCCAGACTCTTGGAAAACACGAGTTTACTAGAAAACAGCATACCAACTTCAAGATTAGATTTTTAACACTTTTCAAATCTGTTTGTGTTTCTGTGTTTTTTTTCTTCCCTTTGTATGTGACCTGGTTGCTTCCTCTCTTTCCATCCCTCCCTTTCCCTTGTGTCCCAGCAGCCCTGAGCCCCCAGGTAGCTCCCTCTGCTACAGAGAGCTGTTTTGCCCGTCAGCACAACGTATCAGACAACAACAATCAGTGTTTTTCTGGAGCCAACGGACACCTCCCCTCCCAGCTTGCAGCACAACGACCTGGAGCCATCGACAACCAGTTTCTGGTCAACACCGACCCCATGAAGGCAAGGACGTGTGTGTGTGTCTGTGTGTGTGTGTGTGTGTGTGTGTGTGTGTGTGTCTGTGTGTGTGTGTGTGACACTGCTGCTCAGTTCATGCAAAACAAAGCCAGTTGAATATAATGTAGTTGATGTGCAAGTGCAGTAAGAAGCAAACTCATCATTCATGCTGTCTTGTCTCTTTTTGGATAATCTAGCAAACCTTAACCCTACAGGAGACCTCACGCCTAACTGTGACTTTAAGCAGAATGGACCTTTTTATTCCCTGTGAAACCAAAGTCAACATATGGTCTATTATATTCTATTGTATAATATTTTGCCTTAACCTAACCAGACTGCAACCGAAAATAAAAAATATTGATAAAAATTTAAAAAATTAAAGAAAAGTAGTAGAAAGTCGTGGGGCTCTGTCCCTCTCTGTACTAGGTCAGCTGAATTCTGAAAGCAAACTTCTCCCATTTCTGCCCAGACAATCTTATAAGGCGTCCGTGAGCATAGGTTTGAAACCGAATATACAAATCATAAGAAAACAATGTGAACGTTGAACTCTTGCACACTTGTGCAAGATGGAGCTCACCAAAGCGTGCCCTGCTCATTCCTGCATTACCACATCCATCTGACTAAGGCTATTAAGGAGGGACTTGTGTTGGTGTTGATTTGTTCATCTCACTCTCTGAGAGAAAGCAAATAGGTGTATTATTAAGAAGGTGGTTTGAAGTTAGAGAAAGCTCGAGATGTGCCGTGTTCAAAAAAGCAATGGGTAAGTGTTAATGTAAGAAAACCAATAAAATGTCATTCAAAAAGACTGATTTATGGAACACACAGAGCTCTTAATTTTTTGTACTTAAGACTTTTATTGCCAGATACATGGTGTATTAATGAGAGTGGGTGTAATAAGCTGTAGCCTCAGCCTACACCTTTTCAGTCTGTGAAAAAGAGTCTTTGTGTTGCGTTTGGAGCACTTGGTAGAACTGTTTGCCGACCAAAAGATTTTTTCGGTTTCAATTTCAGTCTTCACAACTTGGTGGTTACATCAGAAAAGCCACATCCCACAGTCAGGAGGTGATCACGTAGCATGGATCATACACCATACTCATAGCTTTGCTTTGGCTTATGTTTGACATTTGAGAATAGTCAAGCTACTCAGTGTGAGAGAAGATTCCGGCATCAGTACATTACCTCTGGATTTGCCTTCTGAACTGAGCTTGTCTGTTCAAGGGAATCCAGAAACTGTTTTACAAAGCCGTGCATCTGAAAGACTAATGTGACCCAGACCATGGAAAATAACAAATGCAAATTTCACAGCATGTTTATCTTTGCAGAATTTACAATCTTTCACACGTATAAAAAAAGACAACAGAGTGTTGGAAGGATATTTTTGCAAGCTTTTTCTTTGGTTCAACAGAAGAAATTATCTGAGATTCCCAATTAGGAAGCACTCCTCCTCCACTGGCAAAGGCTTTCGGGGACCAGATGGTGCTTCCTTTTTCCTTTGTCTTATCTCTACAATTTGTTGTAATGATAGCAGGCTGCCAGCCTGTGCATAGCATTAGGATACTGTCTCTGTCTATTATCTGTAATTCAAGTAGGCAGATAGTGTCTTTTGTGCATGTGTTTAAATGCTGATGTCTGTGCTGTGCCCCTGCAGGCCCCAACGTTAACCATGGAGGGTGGCAGGCTGAAGCGCTCCTTGCAGCTGGCGCCTGGTAGAGACTTTGAGATGGTGCCAGAGCAGGTGTGGCGGGCGCTCTACCACTGGTATGGTGCCAACCTCAGCCTGCCGCGACCGGTGAGTGAAGACAGAACACCCACTCCACAGCATTTTACCTCAGTATCACTGTAAGACAGGACCCATCATTATTAACATAATAGTATACTCTAATGAACAGAGCTGTTGTTTTGAGACTTTAACAAGCCGGTAAATTTTAGTTTATGAGAGCTTTTAAACGGGGCGGCTGTAGCTCAGCGGGTAGTGCAGGTCAGCTAGTGATCGGAAGGTCGCTGGTTCAAATCCCAGCTCCGGGCTTGAGCAAGATACTAAACCCCAAATTGCTCCTGATGTGCAGTTGGCTGTGGTTGACTGTCTTCTGGATATGTTGGGCCCTTAATGTGAATTTGGGCTAAAGACAGTGATTTAAATGTTGTCAGGCAGATGCCAGTATTTGTGTTTCTGCCTACATTTTGGATAGTTTGCCCCCTAACAACACGCAGTGCTAAGGTTGTTGACTTTAGGCCGCACGTCTACTCATGTCTCAAAATGTCTAAATATCACCATAAATGCTCATGTTTGAGGGCCCTTCACCGCACTTTGGGGTGTTTTCACTCCTGAACAGTTTAGTTGGGTTCAAACCTGCTCTGCTGTGTTCTTTGGTTTGTTTAAGTTTGTTTAGGCTGCTGTGAAATCAGTAATTTAAACTCATGTGCAGACTAGACAACTACACAACGAATCCAGCTCCAACTAAAGATGCTTGATCAGCACACAGATTGTGGATTCTTTCAACGAAGGGATCTTTTAAACCTTTTAAATCCCAAGAGTTATGGAACACCAACTTGTGGTCATGTTACTACATAACAATACACTATAACTAAAAGGTACATTTTTTTGTTTGGTCTAGACCAAACCCTAACCCTAACAGAACTACAGGAGTGAGAGCAACTGAAAAGACACATCCAGGTCACACGTGTCCAGAATGATCAGTTCACAGTGGTTCTATTCCTGAAAAGCATACAAGTCTATTTGCAAAAACTTTCCATTCCACTCCTGCAGGTTATCCTGGAGAGTAAGACGGGCCAAGCAGAGCTGGAGCTCTTTCCACGCTACCTCCTCTTCCTCCGCCAGCAGCCGGCCACACGCTCCCCCCAGTCCAACATCTGGGTCAATATGGGTATGACCAGCCTGCGAATGTTCCCACCGTATTTGCCCCCACCAAGAGGTAACGTAAGCCTGCAGCAAGACCAGAGCAAGCCGTCGACAAACGCTTCACTGAGCTACCCCCGCATCCTCCCTTTGTAATCCCCCCCAGAGTGGACTGCCCCGGCCCTGGCAGCGCTCTGGTTTGGGAAGTGGAATCATTTAAAACCTTTTCTATCTGCACAGACATCGCCATTCAAGTAGTTTTAACATCTCTTGTTCTAGTGCTCTACACTTACCGGCAATATCAGGATGTGTGCTGGATCATACTGAACACAGTGCTGAAAGGTCCACATGCTAGAAACAGTGTGCGACATGATAATAATGTCAGGCATGCCTGGACTCTCCTAGCAGCGTAAGGTACTCCTTCGGATTTTCTAATACTTGAAAACTGACCAAATTTCAATCTGTATCAGTTGAATCCTTCTATTCAACTCTGATCCTCGTCATCTCTTAAAAAATGACAACACACAAAGAAGATATTCAGGAAAAGAAATCATCATAATTAAGAAAAAAAAAGTGTTAGTTCAGTAACTGGCCCTCTCACTCCTTGTCAAAGGTCGCTGTGACCTCACAAAAACACATCTTGTCTAGACTTCTTATGATGATTGAAAAAGGGAAGAAATCTGGCTTTACAGATGGAAATGTCTATTGTAGAGACAAGGTTCCATTAAAGTGATAGCTCAGATCTTTTGATGTGGGGTTTTGTTGTAGTCAGTGTGTTACCTGCAGTAGATGATCGTTAGTGAGAAGCAGCGGTTTCTTAAGCTGCAGTGCACTGAGCTCCTTCAGGCACTGTGGTTTGACTTCAGAATGTGTTTGGCCTCATGTAGGTCTGCAGAAGTGTCTTATGATTTACTGCTTGCCTGTTTGGCCTTCAAGCTTGTGTGTGTAGACAGCCAGCACATTTGAATAGTGGGTATGATTGAGGTTTCCTTTCCTGTCACAGTTTTATTTTGGTTGATAACTGTAGGCTGTTGCAAATTAAGTCATATCATTTCAGCCACTTCCCCTTGAGTAATTCAGATCTATTGTTCTCTCAATCGAAAACCCTATAAATAGACCCACTCACTCAAACAATAGTTGGAGCTGCATTGCACTTTAATGTATATTTTCCGTTTGCATTATGTCTAAATGGATCTAATGGACAAACTGAAAATGCCTCACTGCAAAGAGAAAGCAGATGCCGAAGCATAAAGTGAAGATGAACACAGCTGCTTCAGTATAATCAGGTTTGGGTTGAGAGCGCTTGACCAAATCAAGTCAAAATATCAGTTTTCAGGCTTGAGTCCCCAGTGGAGCTGTGGCTTTCCATCATGACTCATACTCTGTCTGAGCAGCGGACCCTCTTTCAGGCATGTGGCCAGATATCTAAAATGGATGCATCATATTACACTAGGCAATAGTAGAGCACTTGAACAATTGTAGAGGATGGATCATTATGTGGTCTAACTGAATCACAAAGCTGTGTACATAGAAAAGACATATAACATTATACAATCAGATATTAAAATCACGAGTATTATTAATATTTTTGAAATCATTATCAGTTCAGTGAAACTTCTGAATTTATTTAACAGCACTAATATTGATTGGTTTGCATTTGATTAATCCAATCTGAGTCCACTAAATCCACTAAGTTGATTGACCAATCAAGTCTGCGCTGATTGATAAAAAAGCCCTTTCTTGCTGCTTCCTTACAACTAATCCTCAGTCAACCGAATGCTGTGGTTGGTGTTGACCAGTAGTTTGCATCTGTAAGTGTGAAGAAACATGAAGGAGTATTTCAGTTTTGTTTTAAAACACAGAAGGGCTTATTTAATCACAGTTAAAGTCCTTTCAACTGAGGAGGAAGTCAAAGGAACAAACCTTAAATCTAACTAAGAAAGTGTGTTGGTTGAGTTGGTAAAGGTTCATGTCGTCTCTGTGTGCTTCAGCAGGTAACGTGCCATCCCCCAACGCTCCTCTGAAGAGGGTGTTGGCCTACACAGGCTGCTTCAGCCGCATGGGCACCATCAAGGACATCCACCTCTACCTGTCCCAGAGACTCCGCATCAAGGAGGAGGACATGAGGCTCTGGCTCTACAACAGTGAGGTGGGTTGCAAATCAAATCAAATCAAATCAAATCAATTTTATTTATATAGCCCAAAATCACAATCACATTGCCTCAATGGGCTTTACAGTCTGTACAGTGAACAACATCCTCTGTCCTTAGACCCTCGGTTCGAGTGAGGAAAAACTTCACATGTTGATGGAAAAAAAACCTTTTAACAGGGTAAAAAAAACAATGGAAGCAAAGCTGTCACAGGAGCCCCCTTTGCTTTTATATGTTTGACTCTTTAGTAAATATCAGATATATGACAGCCAGCATATGACACAATACTTCCTGACAGGAAGTTACCTGGGTCATATTAGTGGCAACAATTTTGTTTTTATTAACATTGTGTTAAGAATGTGTTGAGCGTATGTATTGTATGAGCATGTATGACACGTTAGGACTATATCAGCTGGGAGGTCTTAAGGTGAGTCCTTATTAAATAATCTTGGTCATTTATTATTTAAGTTTTGAGCTTAGATGACGCGGTTCTACATTGATCTATGTTTAAATGACCACACAGCAAACCAGGGGCCAGCAAAGGAAAAGTATTCACAGTCCATTCAACATGTGGGAGGAACGGGCCCCAGCAGTAAATCTTTCACTTAGGCCCCCACAGCAGGCTAATATGAGAAATCTGATGACACTTTCCAAATGCAGTGAAGCAGAAAGAAGACTTATAGAGTAATAATGAATTAGTCTCAAAAAACAATAAGTTATAAAGCTGTTTTATCTTGTGTCCTCCTCCCTCTGTCCTGCAGAACTACCTCACACTCCTAGACGATGAAGATCACACATTGGAAAGCCTGAAGATTCAGGATGAGCAGCAGCTAGTTATTGAAGGTATAAAACACTTTTATTTTCAATGAAATTTTGCTCCATATTAACAGAATTCTTTAGACTCATAATAGTGCTATAACCAATGCGTAATATAAAAATATACACATTTATATAATATTATAACAGGTAATTCTGAATATGAATGCACATGAAAGTGGGAGCAAAATGGTTTGATCACAGAAAATCTCCTTCTCTCCCTCCACAGTCAGGAACAAAGACATGAGTTGGCCTGAGGAAATGTCTTTCATTGCCAACAGTAGTAAGATGGACAGACACAAAGGTAAGCTGGGGGAAACTGGATGAGCTTGTTGGGTGTTTGTACCTACACAAACATCTTGAAAACACGCTTCGATTGGTGGACATCAACTACGCTTTATAGCAGACAAGCATCACATTTACAGGAAAATCTCTCTAGGATCTGGGATGGTGTAAACCTCTGACAATACATTCAATAAGACAATATTAGCGGCTCATAACCATAAAAACAATTCATCTAACCAGTTCTCTCTGAATATATGTTCTCTGCGCATGTTAGCTTTGAACACATTGATGGTTTTTCTCAATAAAGTCACAAACTTTTGTCTTATATTTCTGACAGAGTAGACACATCACAGGGGTTGGAAGCACTTAGCGAGTATGAAAAAAAGTTCTATTCTGATAAAATGTTTTTGCACTTGTAAACACACATCTTACTAGATCACTTTATTTAACATAAACATTTGAGTTGGAATCTGTGATCAGATTGAAGGCATCTGTGCATTCAACCACTGCTACTGTTGGATAATGTTAAAGTATGGTGAGATGAATTGATTTAAAGTTGTCATGCTGAAACAGTGATTTTAACATTTGGGTTAAAATATATTAAGCTCATCAGTGCTGTTCAGTAAATAAAGCTTCTTATGCCCATTTAGTGTTCCTCTTTAAGTTAGTGTTTATATCTGACCATCATGTCTATGTTTTCCATCCCAGTTCCTACAGAGAAAGGAGCCACTGGCCTTAGTAACCTTGGCAACACCTGCTTCATGAACTCGAGTATCCAGTGTGTGAGCAACACCAAGCCTCTCACAGACTACTTCATCTCAGGGAGACACCTCTATGAGCTCAACAGGTACCATTTAAGTGTATTACTTTGGTGTAAATCTTGCCTATGTTGTTGTGAGTGTGTAATTCTAACTGGCCTGTATTGGTGCATTTACAGAACCAACCCCATCGGGATGCGAGGTCACATGGCCAAATGTTATGGTGACTTGGTGATGGAGCTGTGGAGTGGGACACAGAAGAACGTGGCTCCACTCAAACTTAGAGTACGCACCTTTGATCTGTGACCCTCAGTTGCCATTTTTGTGTCTGAACCTCCTGCTACAGGAGCACTTTTACATGCTTTTAAAAAGATGTATAAAAAATAAAATGTATGATGTCATTACTTCCTCTCCAGTGGACGATAGCAAAGTACGCGCCACGCTTTAATGGCTTCCAGCAGCAGGACTCCCAGGAACTGCTGGCCTTCCTGCTGGACGGTCTGCATGAAGATCTGAACAGAGTCCACGAGAAACCCTACGTGGAGCTGAAGGACAGCGATGGCCGGCCCGACTGGGAGGTGGCCTCTGAGGTGAGAGTACGCTGCTGATCACAAGCTGTTATCTTTAAATAAACTAACCAGTATATCAGTCTTTCTGGCACAGTAGTCTAAGACAGAGGTTTCACACTGTGAGGGAGGAGGGGAGTCATAACGAAGTTAAATCTGGACTCATTGTTAGACACACTTTCAATTGCAAATACGTGTTTATATATCTGTTGTCAAGTTCTAGTTGTTTTCTGTATGGCCTGAGTAAGAGGGATTCACAGGATTAGTGGTGTGTGAACTCACCGCTCTGTGTTGGTGTGTCCATGCTCCTCCCCCTGAAGGCGTGGGAGAACCACCTGCGTAGGAACCGCTCCATCGTGGTGGACCTCTTCCACGGCCAGCTCAAGTCCCAGGTGAAGTGTAAGACATGCGGACACATCAGTGCTCGCTTCGACCCCTTCAACTTCCTGTCTCTGCCCCTGCCCATGGACAGCTCAATGCATCTGGAGATCACTGGTGAGGCGGCCAGAGGAGAAATTCTCATTACATATAACTTTTTTAAGCAACAAATCCTCAATCATGTGTGATGTTGTTTTTGTAGTCATTAAACTGGACGGCTCCACGCCTGTGCGCTACGGCCTGAGGTTGAATATGGACGAGAAGTACACAGGACTGAAGAAACAGCTGAGTGAACTGTGCAGTCTGAAGCCTGAGCAGATCCTCCTGGCTGAGGTGCACACGTCCAACATCAAGGTACACTGACACTGATTACACTACAGGCCTTGTCTCACAAAGTGCAGCTGCTAACACAGAGAGCAAGAGACAGTAAGGGGGGCTCAAACTCAAATCATCTAGAAGCCGTTTAGTAGGATTCCTCTGAGCCCTTAAGATTCTTGAAAGTTTATGAATATGAAGGGGGAAAAATTGGGCCGCAAAAGTCTTTGAATGTAATGTTCAATAATGTGTGGGAACCCTGGCTAAGGCTTTTGTCTCCCAGGAGAGACACTCAAAATATTATATTTTTTTCTCTGTTTTTTCTGAATTTGAAGTACAACGCATGTATACTGAGAAGCTGAGCAGAAGGAGACATTTCAGTGTCGTGTTGTCTGCAGTAAATCAGGGTGTTGTTGGTCACAATTCAAGTGTTCCGGTTTGTTGCTGAATGTCTAATGTGAAACAAAGAGCCACATTCTGTGCTTTGATTTATGCATTTGCTTCTTGATATGTGGGAAGGCTCATGAAATTGTCCTGTGGGCTAGATCTGACCCCGCGGCTGTAGTAATTACTAAGAAAGGGTACAAGGTTGAACATTATGGTTGATTGATTCATGTTTCTGTGTCTGAAAACCTGCGACTCTTCACAACAGCATGTTTCAACCCTTTTAGAACTGCGTACTGCCCCTGCATATGCAGAGCTTTCTGTTATTATACCACTTCAGTCTGTGACCAAATCCTTTGTCTTCAGAACTTTCCTCAGGACAACCAGAAGGTCCGGCTGTCCGTTAACGGCTTCCTGTGTGCATTTGAGGTCCCAGTGCCAGGTTCACCAACATCACTGAGCTCACCCACGCTTACAGGTCAGCCTGTCCACTCACACTGTCTGAGCACTGTTATCAGCATGGATCTGTCTGAATGCACATCTGTTTTCTCACTCCTTCGCTCTTCACCTTCATCAGATGTCACCCCGATAGCAAACGGCTCCACTGTTAATGGGAATGTGGGCAATAAGCCCGTCCTCATCCCTAACGGTGGCCCGAGCTCGATGGTGCTCGGCAGCCCTGACACACCCCTTGGTAATGGGATAGCCAATGGACACATCACACCGGTGCAGGAGAGCCCCTTCATTGGATACATCATTGCCATGCACAGAAAAATGGTGAGAACTCAGCACAAATGCAACAGTGCAATACAAGAAAAAAAATCTGTGTATTGTCGGTCACAGTCAGTGCAATACAGTAAAAAGGATCCGTTTTCCACTCCTTAAGATTTGGATATTGCACTTGGCCATATTGCAATTTTGAATGTATTTTTAAAAAATTGTGCAGTCTACATTTGACCTTAAATGTACATATTATTTAACTAACCGTCATCTTGCTGCTGTTGCCTTATAGGTGATAATAAGGTGCATTTCATTTTCCCAGCTGTTGATGCAAGTTACATGTTTGTTTCCCCCCTCAGATGCGTACAGAGCTTTACTTCCTGTCATCTCAGAAGAACCGGCCCAGTCTGTTCGGCATGCCTCTTATAGTTCCCTGCACTGTTCACACCAGTAAGAAGGATCTGTACGATGCTGTCTGGATCCAGGTGTCCCGACTGGCCAGTCCGCTGCCTCCACAGGAAGCCAGTAACCACGCCCAGGACTGGTAGGCTCACACTTGCTTTCACCCAGTGTACATTCATCTTTGGCTATGACAAAATAACATGTAGATTCACTGCCTCCAGCTCTGTATGCCAAGCTAGGCTAGAACATTATAATGTTTTGCTAGTGTCCTTGTTGTGTCCAAGCAGAGATTTTGGGACAAAGTCTTGTAATTTACTGTTATTTATCGTATTATATAGGTTGTGGAGTGGCAAAAATAAATCTCAGCAAGCAGCTTGAAATGATGATATCCACACAGACATAAAGACCATGATTTGTGAATTCTTTATGTCTTCTTTTAACCTGCAGTGATGACAGTATGGGCTATCAGTACCCCTTCACTTTACGGGTCGTGGGTAAGGATGGCAACTCATGTGCCTGGTGTCCCTGGTACAGGTAAGACACAGAGTATTTAGTACTAATGTATCTGATGGTGATGAGGCATTGTCTAGACCTTGTGTCATATTAAAGCTAAATATTTGATTGTTGCCATAAGCAGAAACTGTTTGATAAACAGAAAGACCAATAAAATCAAAGGAAACGTCCTCTCGTCTTTGCACAAACTGATCAAAGAGATATAATGAACCTTGAAAACAACCGAAGAAACCTGTGTGTGTGTGTGTGTGTGTGTGTGTGTGTGTGTGTGTGTGTGTGTGTGTGTGTGTGTGTGTGTGTGTGTGTGTGTGTGTGTGTGTGTGTGTGTGTGTGTGTGTGTGTGTGTGTGTGTCTTTCAGGTTCTGTCGAGGCTGTACAATAGAGTGTGCAGAGGACAGAGCCTCTATAGGGAATGCCTATATAGCTGTGGACTGGGACCCCACCGCCCTGCACCTCCGCTACCAGACCTCCCAGGAGAGGGTAAAACACACACGCCATGCATACACTCTTTCACAGGGAGGGAGTGTCAGATAAATACATATATGTAGAGCAGTAGAGGAACTTCTGTGAAAACTAAACTACTTCCTGTCAATTTTACAATCACAACTATAAGTGTGTAGCCTCTCCTTTCCCATAGATTGCACTGTGGATCATCCATTGACCGTTAAGCAGTGTTCACCTTGTCATTAAGTACAATGGTTACATCTTTTAAACAATATCTTGCATGCCAGTGTTTTTCTAACCCATGTTGTGTGCTCGCTGGTTCTTGTGACAAACACTGTATATCCTCTATGAGCAGTTAGCATCACTTTTAAGTAAGAAGTGATCCTTTCACTGCAGTTTGCTTCTAGTGAGCGACACTGCTGCTGTTCTGCTGCACTGCTTCCTTTATTTTCCAGCACAGACCAAGTCAATCTTATGACATCATCTCTGTAGTTCACTCGTGCTTGTGCTATTGTGTAAATGTTGAGATAAGAGCTGAGTGAGATAAGTGAACCTGCTCCACTGCTGTAGTTCTGAGTTTGACCACACGGCGGTACCATTGAGCTGCTTAATGCTCTGTCCAGTCAGCTACAGGGTGACGTCTGATAAAGGATCCATGCACCTGTAAGTTGTGCCATTAAAGTTGTCGTGTTACTTCAGCTGGTTTGTGTACCCAAGTACAGATACGTGCTGTAGGTACACAGTGCTGTTGATTTTTCTGTACCTGCATTACTTTTCTTTTTCTGCTAAATTTGCAACTTTGTGCAAAACAAAACACACAAATACATTTTCAAAATATTACTCACATACAACCGTCAGATAATTCAGAAACTCTACAATCTGACTTACTGATTCAGAAATAAGCCAAAATGACAGTAAGAGATGGTCTCCTCTCAAACAGAGGTTGTACTTTACCTATAAAGACCTGGTAGCAGCCCTTCAGTGTCTAGTCTCCCTCTCCCAGCAGTTTCTCCTGGTTGTGGCTCTGGTGTTTTTGTCACTTAGATGTAGAAAGCAGGATAGTGTGGATGCTTCTCCACTCGTTCAGTATCATGACCACCATGGTTTCCCGACAGATTGTGGAGGAGCACTGCAGTGTGGAGCAGTCCCGTCGGGCGCAGGCTGAGCCCATCAGCTTGGACAGCTGTCTGAGGGCCTTCACCAGCGAGGAAGAGCTGGGTGAGGACGAGCTTTACTACTGCTCCAAGTGCAAGACACACCGGCTGGCCACTAAGAAGCTGGACCTCTGGAGGCTGCCACCTATCCTGGTGAGTGGAAACACATCTACAGTCGTGGGCAAAAGTCTTCATCCACTTGTAAAGAACATGTATATCATGGCAGTGTTCAGTTCCAATGATTTCTACAGCTCTCATTTTTCTGTGATGAAATGAGTGGAACACATACTACTTTGTCACAGAAACCATTCATGAAGTTTGGTTCAGTAAATCATTTTTTGTAGGCTTTCTGAAAGTGGCACCAAATCTTCTGGCTCCTAATGAAACAAACATTAATTCTAATATTTGGTTAAATGTCTTTCAGCCATTTTCATCTTAAGAAGGAGTTTTTGATATTCATCCTTTGACAGAATTTCAAGTTCACCTGAACTTGTTGGCTTCCTGACTTGTTTCTTCAGCACAGCACATGCTCTCGACGGGTTCAAGTCAGGACTTTGTGAAGGCCCTGTCAAAACCTCAATTCTAACCTGATTTAGCCATTCCTTTACTACTGCTGCTGTGTGTTTGGGATCATTGTCCTGTTGGAACACCGAACACCCAATCCTCTGGCTGATGATTTTGAGTTTTCCTGAATAATTTGGAGATAATCCTCCTTCTTCATTATTCAGTTTACTGTCTTTAGAGCAGCAGATCCACTGGCAGCTAAACAGCTCCACAGCATAATACTACCACCACCACGGTGGACAGTAGGTACGGTGTTTAGTGGGTACTTGGGGTTAGAGGCCTCATCTTCTCTCCTCATGTTGCTGCTCATTGTGGCCAAACAACTCAATATTTGTTTCATCTGACCACAGAGTCCATGTGATCAGCAGCAAAGTTCAGTCCAGCTGTAAGCTGCCGTGTATGGAGCAAGAGCATGTGTTCCTCTCATTCCATCACAGAAAAATGAGAGTTGTAGAAATCAGTAGCTACTCAACACTGCCATGATATACATGTTTTTTACAACTGTATGTAAGCATGTGTAGGACCTGAGCTCTGGCCTCACAGCGATCTTTGGCGACATGTGGTTTTCATTAGACTTTTCTGTTTGCATTGAAATATTTAAATGACAGACAACGATGTATGTGTGATGTGTGTTCTCTTCTTTAGATTGTCCACCTGAAGCGCTTCCAGTTCGTGAATGGCCGCTGGATCAAGTCCCAGAAGATTGTCAAGTTCCCGCGGGAAAATTTCGACCCCAGTGCTTTCCTGGCTCCCAGAGACCTGGAGCAGCACTCCCTCCACTCCCGCAGTGAGAGCGAGGACCTGCTGAGGGTGGGAGAAGACAACCTGTCTTCTATCTCTGCCCCCGCTGGTTTCTGCAACCTTCCCAAAGGTACCACATGTTTATTTAGGCCATGACATTTAGTTACAGCAAGCTATTCATACACTGAGATGTAAACCATGTTTTTAAAAAGGCGTATGAATTCTCTTCTTGTTGGGTGACTGCATGACCACATGTGAAACCAAATAGACCAAAGTATGATTTAGCAGAGCAGCTAAAGGCCCGGCTACAGAGGAAGTGTTTTTAACCCTGTGGTTTCTCAACAGCCTCCCCTGCCTCTAGCAGGAAGTCAGCGCCTTCTCTCAGCCGGACCAACAGCCCTTCTGGCAGCCCAAAGACTGGCAGTGGAGGTCGCAGGCCAGGCCGACTACGCCTTCCCCAGCTGGGCAGCAGACACCGCCTCTCCAACAGCAAGGAGAACCTGGATGGAGCTGCTAATCCAGAGGCGGAGCCACGGGACTTTGCACAACTGGCAGACACAGAGGGGAGCGGAGCCGGGACTGTGGCATGTGGCCCTCCTGGAACAGGAGAGGCGCTGGCATCAGAATCATCGTGCAGCACCGAGGCGTCCAGCAGCCACTGCGACGTGGTCCTGGTGAATGGTGACAGCAACGGGCTGAGTTCAGACTGCAGCACAGAGAGCAGCATGGACCCGGACCACTCACTGCTACAGCACAGAGACAACATGTGTCTGGAGGCCATCTACAACCTCTATGCAATATCAGTAAGAACCACACATACAAGTAGTTTTGATCGGCTCTGTTAGTAGCTTTTTTTCTGCATTGAAACAGGTCTAAACAATGTTTCTGCTTTATCTAAGTGCCATTCTGGAATCATGGGAGGAGGCCACTATGTGACGTATGCCAAAAACCCCAATGAGAAATGGTACTGTTACAATGACAGCAGCTGTAAGGTAAGACACTTCATATTCTTATATCTTCAAATTTCCATATCCAACAGCATGCATTTCATGACTGGGTTCTGATTGTTGCACAGTGCCTATAAAAGTTTTGCTTTTGCAAACACCACTACCTAACAGTGACTAATAAAATCATAATTCAACAACAACTGCAGCGAGGCTTGGCAGGGCCTGCTAAACCTTTTAAACGGACTCTATCTCATGAGTTGGGACGCCTTTAAAAACCAAAAACACAGGAGCCGAATCATGTGTGATGCGTTTGTCTGTGACTAACATCAGTGTAACCTTCACAGCCAAGAAACAGCATTCGCATGATATTAGCTCACTAATATGATAACAAAAAAAAGCTCTCTGGATGGACTAATCCACTGACGCCACTGCATTACAGTTGAAGTTAACATTAGCAACAACTTTTTTCACATATACAGTTGAACTCCCCAAAAACCTGTAAACACACTTTAGTTTGTTAAATTGGTTGCCCTTTAAGGTCCTTTTGGCAATGGATGTAAACAGCAACTTGACTGGGTTTGTGAAGCCAATTCTAGTTTACTCTGATAGACAGAATCAAGATGTTGGAGTGAAAACAAATCTGTACGAAATCTGTATGAACGCCATTATGTCCATTATTTACAATAGCAACCTTTAGTGGTGGATGTATGCCAACACACGTCTTAAAACTGCTGGTAGTGTTCCACATGTTTAGCCAATGTAACAACAGGTTCATTGACACGTCTGTGTGCGTGTGGTTTTTTTTGTTTGTTAATTTACCAGGAAGTGCACTCTGAGGAGATCGACACCGACTCGGCCTACATCCTCTTCTACGAGCAGCAGGGCGTCGAATACTCCCAGTTCCTGCCAAAGATCGATGGCAAAAAGATGGCCGACACCAGTAGCATGGATGAAGACTTTGAGTCCGACTACAAGAAATACTGTGTCCTCCAGTGATGGCACCCCGTCTTCCATCAGCCAGCACTACACCTGCTATCTGCTCTCTGCTGCTACTGCTGCTGCTGCCGCTGCTGCTCTGAGCAGGAAGCACCAGGCGTTCAGATCATCTGGAGGGATTCTCACAAACTGCTAATGACTAGAGTCCGACTGTGGTCATTGTCCTGCGTCGCAGCACTTTCTACACTCGATTGCAAACATGGATTAGTGCAAAGGTTTGCCAAGACAACAATGAAGCCGTGGTGAAAGCACTAAACTGGTGCACTTTGCTGAGCCTGACAAAACAACGCCCCCCCCCCAACCCTCCCCCACCTCATGGCTACAACCCTCGCCATAACATACATGTAACATATACTTGCATACTTACGCATCTCTGAATGTATGCCAGTAGGGCCAAGTCATGAAGTGATGATGCTTTGTTATTGTGCATTTATCACTTGTGATGCCAGAATGAAAACAAATATTTACACCTGGAGTTATCATGTGATCTGAGCCTGGATTTCAAGGGGAAAATAATGAGAGCGCAAAATGAGTTCCAGGTGTAAATGCAAGGCCAATGATTGGATACACATAGAGTTTTAAATGCCAACAGAGTTCAGTAACCTGTGTATGTGTCATATTCGATGCCACAGGTCAACATTATGTTGAAATTTGGTATCTAGTTTATTGGATATCGTGGCAAGCTTTTAACAAAAAAAGAAAAAGGTTTTATTAGAGCTAGTGTCAGTCGAGAAAACATAAGTCATATGCTACCTCATCGCTTCACGCAGTCTGTCAGCCAGCTGTACCCTAAAAGTCTGTGACAGTATTAATAATAATAATGAAAATGCTTCCTTCCAGCGTAGGGGTCATGGTACACACATTTCAGGAAACCTTCCCACAAAAGGGTCTCCCATCTCCATAGGACACCTACACAGGTCCTGATGTGGACATGAAATCAGGCATTGTTGCCACAACTGTGTTTCATCCCACAGCTGCCAAATATCAGTGGTGATTTGTGCAATGTTGACCTGTGTGTACCCATAACTTCTCAGAAACTCTAAACGCTTCAGTGTGAGTCGATTTGTTTAGGACAGGTGCCATGATTTCAAAAGAGACGCTGAAAGAATAATATACAGTATACGTTGAATCTTCTCTTTTTTTGATTGTTCTTTTATAAAAGATTTATTTTGTTGTTATTATTTTTCTTAAGGCAGGCTTCAGGAGCCACTTCAGGTTAGGAATGGACATTTATCTCAAAGAGACACCAAGCAGCGTCAAGCTTATCTTCGCAGCACTGTGGCACCTGCTGCAATTCTCAAACTAAGCCGTTACACTAACGTTCACACGCTCCCAAATAACAATCCAGAAACAGTTGGGATACTGGGGACCCCTTCATCGCAGTTACAGAATGATTTTACCCATATTTTTGACATAAAATTGGTTAAAGAGTAATTTAACAGAGTACTCAACCAATTCAGCATAGCACGTTTGTAACACTGTTGGATATTCGATGGGCGGTTAAAAAACAAAAAGCATCCAAATTGATGCAGCAGAGATATCATCTTTTTTTATTTTTTTATTTCGTGCATTCATCTTTCTTGTCAGGATCTTCCACCTCCTGCATTACCCACAGTGTGACTCGAAAGCCACCAGCAGTGACATCACTTGAGGCAATTTATCAGACTTCAAACAGCTCCCTCTGGAACTACAAAAGGCTTTATACGAGGCTCTTCACAGCATGCTGTAGAACGCCCACACCTGGAAACAGATTTTGGCTTGAGAAATTGATGGAGTTCCCCAGGCTGCAGCTAGGAATCTCACTGCCCTCTCTAGTTGAAAGACTAAGCCTGTCTCTTGTGCTTTGCTGCGCTTTGAATCCCCAACAGTAATGTAATTGTACATCACTGCGCTCGGCGAAGTAAACCATCGAAAGTCAACAGAAACCAGTTTTTTAGGGGGGGTTGAGTTACTCTTTAATGCCACCTATTACACATCTGTGTCACTATAAAGTTTGTGCTCTCATGCACTTTGTGGTAAACTTGATTTTCAAGGTGGCACCCTGCTACATATCTGTGGAAGCTTCAGTAACACTTGAGTTTACGGGTCTCAAATCTCAAAGATCCCCCAGACTCCCAGGCTGTCCTGAGTCACACCTTTGTTTGGTGATACGGGCCTTTAAATTCTTGATGTTTAAATAAACGTTAAACCCCTGTGTCACTTAAATAGTGCATATTCCTAAAAGAAAAAGAAAAAAAGTTTAATTAATTAATCAATTAATTAATTAACCATAAACGGACTTGTAAAGTGCTCTTTCCAATGGGAAGAGGCCCACAGCCCATTTCTATGACTGTTATCTGGCCCTGATGGGTCCCATAGACTCAGCAGTTTCCTAAATGGAAGTTACTGTGAGGTTATGAGTAAGAATTACACAGTTTCTTCAAATTTATTCCAAAGTGAATGGAGACGGTGTTCGATCGGTACACTTCCAGTTAATTCATTCCTGGTCATCACTAGTGTAACTCAGCAGTGCATAAGCATACATTTCAAAATGTATGGAGAACAAAGTTTCCAATATCAAACTAAAACTGCATGAATATTTGCTGTATATTTAAAGTAAATGTGCGTTGTTTCTGAGACATTCTGCTGGAAATCAAATGGTTAAGATTTCAGACCTGTATGTTGTAGTGTTACCAAAACTTCCTTCCCCATAAAAAGGCCCAGTGTTATGAGACGGTTTAAGTGTACTGTTCTGTTGAGGGATCCACTCTGTAAAAGCTTCACTGCATCACTGGACCCAACATTTAGATGAGAATCTGTTTTGTGTGTGTTTATTATTGGTTTCATGTAAATTCTGGCAAATCTGGTCGTCCTGTTATCTAAAAATTGGCTGCTTGATGTGACTGTTGAGGTTAGTTTGAAATGAACAAACTGGTGTGAGCGGCAGAGCTCTGTGTCTGCTGTGTAGCAGCATGTGTGGAGCTCCCCCAGCGCGGGGCTCGGTCGAATCACTGTGAACAGACAGCGGCTCCCGACGAGTCTCCACTTTGTCTTCTAGATTACAGGAGATGAATCTCTGTGCTCGCCCCTTTTTAGCTGCTGTATTTATGAGGAGAAGGCGTTATTATGGATGTATTTGGAGAGATATTTGTCACTGAATGAAAGTTTATTTTCCTTTGCAGAGTACATTTGTTGAACAAATGGAAATGTACAGATGAGTGCTATTTATGTTTGCTTGCTCCACACTCTTTTCCTCCACCCTCCTGCCTTTGCACCGCGCTGTAGACGATGTCCAGATTGTGTCCGTGTTACAATGTCATCACATGGCTCAAAGGGAAAGTTTGTCTCTTGAGAACCTAGTTTGTAATGTTTGCTTCATTTAACGGTGCAATAGCTGTCAACTTTTTTTTAACACTTGATTTTACAGGTCCGCAGATTTCATGGTAAGTAGGTGGTCATTACCAAGTAAATTATTGGACATTTCTTTGGAATTACCTCCATATTACCACACTATTTACTTTTGAATTGAAACAATATCATATAATTATAATGTTCTGGGATTTTAGCAATTAGTGATTAGTTATTTCTTCCAAGAATCACTTTAGTTTTGGGGCAGAAATGTTAACGAGAAGAGAAACAAACTGTCTTTGTTTTCGGCGGACCCTGCCAACTTTTAGCTTCAAACAGTTCTGGGACCTTATTTTCCTCTGAGAACAGCTTGTTTATTCACCGATGGAAAATATACAAGTTTATGAGTTTGTATAAGGACCTCATCAAAATGATAAAATTGGAGTTTGAACTCTTTCTCCAAAACTACACAGTGCCCCATCAATACACTTTCAGAAACACTAGTTTCTGTCTAACTTCTGCTCAGCAGACCACAACATTGACGTGAGTTCATGTAACTTTATTTCTAACTAGTTCTAGAACTTCTGCGGGCCGCTTAGTTTAAGTTCATTTTTTAACCTTTCATATTTTGACGAATGTCTGTATAATTTCAGCAGCTCATTCCAACTTTGCAACAAATTCCCCAATTGTCAGAGTTTTTAGTGTAAGCCACCAAAAATGTCCCACTTTTAAGATTGCCTAAAGAACTTTTAACCACATGAAAAATTAAATGCCACTTTTTTATATTTTGAAACAACAATAAAAAAATACAGCCACAAAATTAAGCTACAGCAGCTCACTTCAATTTAGTGGCCTGCTGAGCAAAAGTTAGACAGAAACTAGGAAGCCATATCAACTGCTTCTTAGAAGACCACAGAGTATTATTAAAAGATAATATTGAGAGTGCATATTGCGGTAATTTGGGGATAATTTCAAAGAAATTTGAATGAAGCAAGTTGAGAATTACCACCTAGTTACCGTGAAATATGCGGACCTGTAAAATGAAGTGTTGCCTTTGTTTTTTGCTGTGAATTTTTACTCAAACAACGACTTGTATAATGCTAAGCGTACACATCTGTAGCTTAAACTGTACTAGCAAAAACACAATTTAAAGTTGGGGCTAATTTCAGCACAATTTTCATAATGCAGGAACAATGATTTTCTGCCCTAAAGAACTGAACTTGAAGTTGAAGAACTTGAGTTAAAATTGTGCAAAAACGGATCCTGTGAACCACGGGGATGATATGTTAAGCCCCTCACCAGAAGCCCTGCCCACCTGGCCCCACCCCCCAGAAGTATAGTCAGCAGGCAGGCAATCTACTACTGAGCTGTCTGTCACTGTCTGTAGCCTCTTTTTATTTAAGTTCATTTCTGTCAGATCTGAACCGGAGTTGTTAATTTAAAGAACTTTTTTGTAACGTGTTTGTTGAAAGAAAGTGACATTGCACTGACATGAAAACATGTACATAAAAAGAAAAATGTGTTTTGTAAATAAGCCAATGAAAACTATGTATTTGAATATGAACTGTACAAAATACTGTACTTGTAGTTGTATATGGAGTGATACTGTTGATCTGTAACAAAATACCCAAGCAACAAATTAAATTCTGCAGAGGAAACGACAACACCAGACTGAAACGTGTTTTTGTTTTTGTCCTGAATAATGATTGCTTTTTGAAAAGCTAGTGCTGTAGCTTTGTTCGATTACACCACTTTTGTCCGGACTTAAAGTTGCAGTATGAAGAATTGTAGTTGAAAACATAGAAAAAGTAGCTGAAATGAAAGTTTTGACATTATGACATCTATGTGATCGTGTTGCAGAGATATCCAACATGCTAACCAGCTAGTCCCATCCAGGTCCAACGCTCCTGTGGTTTTCTGAGCTCCCAGTCCAGACCATTAGCTTCGGGTCTAACTGAACTAACTAGCTAATGCAGCTACCGTTAGCAGCAGTAAGTAGTTACTCTGGTGAAATGAGTAAAAACAAATACATCATGTACATATACATATATATATATACATATACATATATACATATACATATATATACATATACATATATATATACATATACATATATATACATATACATATATATATACATATACATATATATACATATACATATATATGTATATATGTATATGTATGTATGTATTATAATATTTGTTCATATGGCCCAAAAATATTGCTAAAATAATTTAAGGCCCCATTTAACTCATAGCACTGCTGTACCTGAGCACAATGTTACAGAGCTTGTAGAACACAATAATGAAATGATTTCTGAAAATGTAATTGATTACATATAATGTAACAAGATATTACACCATCTGTAAATAGGTGATTACATCAGTCATGACATTTTTTTCAATGTATTGGTAAAGTTAGTGTAACATTGGGTTTTATTACATTTCCAATGCAAATTTTGTTTCATTTTTAGGTTTTATTAAATTTTTGGAAATATTTAAATTTTTGGGAGCCACACGGAGCGGCTAGCATGACTGTAGACTTTCGGCGTCATTTAAAGCAGCTTTACTCATTAAAGTTACATGTACTGTTGCTACAGTCAGCCGGTCTGCAGATGAAAGAGATAACCACACGCAGGGTCTCTGCACCAACTTCCCCCGAAGGAAACAGTGCAACTGAAACAGACATCTCTATCCCACACACCATGTGAAGGGGCTTTTATTATTCAACTCATATCTTAACCTGACAAACACATTCACACATTTTAGACCCTCAAGCAACAAACTGTGATCCTAAGAGACTAACTTTAGCTGGTTTACCAGTTAAAATGTGCAATTTTAAAAAACCCGTCATAAAGTAATTTAGTAAAAACAAATACATCATGTTAAAATATCACTTTGATAAAGGTGGAAATCGACTATATATAAAGTACTTGTGAAGAAATTAATTAAGTCAATTACACATCTATTTATATGTGTATATACTAATTAATTAATTACTGGCCTGTCCAATAATCAGATCTGATAAGTAGTGCTTTTAAATCAGATTTTTAAAGTGTGCTGCTTTGGCACTGATGCAGAATGTAATCTGCAAAGTAATTAGTAACTTATGTTATCAAATAAATGTAGAGTAGTAAAGGTAGAATAGTTCACTCCAAAATGTAGTAGAGTCGAAGTAAACTGTAAATACTCAGGCTGTACTTCAGTGCAGTACTTGACTAAATGTACTTCTGTACTCCCTGCATCATCATCAGTTTATCTTAATTCTAGACTAGATCAACTAGACAAGTACTTTACTGAAGTACAATACTGTACTTAATGCATAACCCATTTCAAACCAATCTATAAAGTAGATATAAAGGCACTTGAGTGTCTTTTTTGTCTATACTATTGTTCTATACATTTTAGCCCAAGTCACAGCCCCATTCTGCTAAGACTCGACCACATTTCCTTGTTCAGCATATCAACATGCATGCAGAACACGTATGATGCAGCTCAAAACACCTGCTGCTTCTGTTCATTTCCTCTGCTTATGTTGTGGTTGACACAAGATGAGAGCTCCTGCTGGTGATTACACAGTCAGACTGACGGTTTCCACAACACATGGCCAAATTCTTTAAGGACTCTGTCATTTTAGGTAGCTCAGCACAGAATAAAGAGAACAGAGCCACACGGGCGTCTTTAACTGGTCTCTGATCAGCATCAGTTAGTAAAGGATGGACTTTATTAAACTGGTGTTCATCAGAAAACACAGGTAAGTCTATTTTACATTATCATAGAGTTTTTAATGTGTTTCTTCCTGTGTGTTCTTATAATTTGGGCCGTCGGCCGTAGTTCTGTTCTTACCCCAAGCTTCTAATCCATCACTTTTTTTCTCCTTCTCATATAGTGAATAATTAGGTGTGAGTGTGTGCTGAAAGTTGTTTATTCTTTTCCAACTTTTCCAACCATTTATGCTATATCGACTATACTCTATGCTATACCATACACATTTTATTTGCTCATTAATTTGATAAAAAGTCTGAAACTCTATTTACATCAAGATTTATGCAACTTTTCAGTCGCACTGACGGTAACTGACTCTGCCAGCGTTACAGCTTTTCATGCTCCTTCGGCTGCTTCTCTATACAAATTCAAGCCGGCAATGCAATTTAGCTCCCTGCCAATAATATATTTTAAAAATAATAAATAATAATAAAAAACAATAATACAATTCTCCACATCTTTCGTACATGATTGGTATTATTCCACCTTTTAGAGCCAGCAGTGCAGTTTAGCATCAGCTTTTCAACAGCCAGTATTCACAACCTCAATCTCCTCAGAAATTGCCTTCTCCTTTCTTCTTTTAAAGAAAGTTCCATTTGTTTTGATTTATAATTAAACATTAATATTCTTCCTGCTCAGCCTTTCTTCAGATCACTGACGATGATTCAAATGCTACAATATATCACCTGACTGAGGTGATACTCTTTGACCAAGACTGTCCTTGAGTAGATGACACGATGTCGTGTAACGGAACTAATGGAAATGGGAGTTCAGGTGAGCTCTCAGGTTTCCCAAGTAAATTTACATCCAGTTGTGTTTACTGACACATTGTGAGAGTATATTGGAACTGACTGTTTTGGTCCCGTTAGCTCTTGCAGGTCAGCACCTGGACCTGCTTACCTGGATCCTTATAGGGGCCCTCTCCTTCACCATGCTGGTGGTCATACTGCTGGGGCTCCTGTGTCTCAGAAAGTAAGAGAGGCTCAATTTATTTCTCACGGAACTGGATGATCATGCTGGAACATATGTCCTCAGTGTCAGTAGATTTGTATAAAGGGTGTAAAAGTGTAATAAACTCAGGATAAGATATCTTATATCCTGTTTCAGTTATTGCTTCTTCTTTTTTTAGCAATAGCAGACCATTTTCACAGCAGACTGACCGTGTCATAGCATGTAACAGCACAGGCATAACTGGTATTGTGAAAGAGTAACTTCAATATTTTTCAAATGGACCCTGTTTTGTAATGTTGTTGTGTCTATGCGATTAATGTAAGTGAGAACGCTGCAGCCCTCAGCCACAAAACAGACTGCAATGTAATCGCTGTGGGCAAATCTACACATCTAAAGTGCATTCACTTAAGTTTGTCTTTGCCACTGACAAGCTCAGGTTGTGTCTGACAACATTATGGAAAGGATCGACAGAGACTGAACATTTCTGTCGAAGAGTAAAATCCTATTTGTTCAACCAGCAACAGCAAATTGCAGAAACAGTTATTTTATGGTGGTAGAACACACGTCATTCAAACTTAAAACACAGAAAAACAAAATAACTCACCACTCCACTGTTTCAACAATTACATGCTCTGGTGATTTGCTCGATAAAAAAAAAATGTAATCAACCGCGTTGCTGTGGAGAGAAGGTGTGTAGAGCCAGAATATTTCACATCTATAACCATGATTATTAATATTCCCCAAAAAATTGTAATTCGTCCCTGTGGAGTGTTACCCTTTAATTATGTTGGCTTTGCATTTACACCCTAATAAGTCATACAAAGGGAAAACAAATGGAATGCAGGGGTAATTATAGATACACCTGTGGTTTTCCTGCCATGTCAAAATGCCTGCTGTGAAAATGACACAAACCATGAATTTCTGCAGAAACTAACCACAGTTCTTTCACTCAATGCCAGTAAAGCTTGGCTTGAGACCAAACTTTGTCACACTGGTGGTACAGATCTAAGAAAACACTTGTCTCTTCATCTCTCCAATAAAAATACGCATTATTCTTATGTGACATTTTCCTCCCAGTGGTTTCTTGTTGTTACCATGGAATTTTACCATTTACCATTTTCATTTTAAGTGAACTTTTCCTTTAAAGTTTTAAGCGATTTTGCAAGATGAGACTCAGTATTCATTGATTTTCTTTAAATTGAAAAAGAAAAAAGAAAAAATGATGTCGGCATAAAAATTTTGGACAGTCCACCACTTTGGTCCGGATTGAAATACTTGACTATCTCAGGAACAGACAAAGTTCGGTATTTACATACATGAATGATGATCTTGAAATTTAGTACAGCATATTAGTATACCAACAATAACATTTAGAGCATTAAGTAGTTGCATTGGGTGGCATACTGTTGGTCTTGTTATTTTGGTATTTTGGTATCTTGGTATTTTTGCCTAATGTGAGAAATATGTACTGTATTTTACAATGTGCACTACTTTTCCTTGCAGATATCGTTCTTTGGTTCAGACCATCCGAGACCTGCAGCGGAGCAAGCTCTTTTCGGGTACCGATCCCCGTCCGGAGGCTCCCATCATGCCTGTGAGGCCGGCCCCAGCGTTGGTGGAGGAGGAGGAGGAGCCTCCTCCCCAAATTCCTCTGCAGCAGAGCAGCACAGTCAGACTTTCCTCCAGGAGGCTGTGGAAAAGCCTGCAGCAGGTGCTACTGCCACACGTCTGTCTTCACGTCATCGCATCATGCAGATAGAAACATGTCATGCTGTCAGACCTTTGACCTGTTTAAGAGTTGCTAGATTTCTGCTAGAAGTCAGCTGAAGACAAAGTCTCACATCGGCTAAAGTGACTGATTGCTAACTATCTGTGTTATCTCACCAGTGTGGGTTTACAGTGTGAGTGCTGATCGGGTCTTTTCTCTGTCAAATAATTATCACTTCAGCCAAATATAGAGCTAAAATCAGAATTTTAGTATGATGTGAGCAAATTCCAGTTTGTGATTTTTGATTTAGATGGTGTTGAATGTGCACTTATTGTCCTAGACCACACTGCTGTTCTGCCTCACTTTGATGTGGCAAACTCACCATGAATGGAAATTGTTTTAAGGGTCCTCGTTTCACCAAGTCAGACCTGAACCTGCTGCAGCTGATCAAAGCAGGGAAGGAGGGAGTCTTCTACCAGGCCAGGATGACCAGAGGGACGTGTAAAGGCCACAGCCTGTTCACCTGCAAGATCAGCAAGGAAGGTACACAAGCATTTTTTAAGCAATCATTATTTGAGGTAAGCGTCATGGTGCAGAGGCAGAGAACCACAAACGACATGGCTATCAGTAAACTGAAGGCGAACTAAAGATGATGTAAACAGATGAATACTTTGTGTAACATATTTTTGCAGATCCCACTGCAAATGCTAAATTGGATTGGTCCAAATGCTACATATTTTGTTTTCTTCCAACCCTTTCTGGCTGACCTGTAACTCAAAAATAGTGTAGACTACAAATATTGTACCACTTTTCAATATTTGCATAATTTTACAGTTTCCTCTAGTTTATTAAAGTATGTCTTTATTTGCATATTCAGTATTATCATTAAGATATTCCTGAGGGGAAAAAAACGCATATGAGAATATTTCAGACGTTTTGTTCTGCATTCTCCGTTTTAATTAAAATCTCGCATAACTCTTTCAACACTACACGTACCCGTCTAGTGTAGTCAGAGTTCGACTGCTGGATCATTTGACACTACTCACCCCAAACAACCAGATTGCTTCATTTATACATTGGCCTTAAGTGTCGATCCCCGAATGTGACCTAACAGGTAGGAGGTCACTCTTGCCTAAAAAAACGCAAGCTACAATCAAGTAGCATAACATTAACTTCAGTTACAGGCTAAACATAAGTTTAAAGCTGTATTTGCAGCATGATGAATCATAAGGTCAAAGGACGTAGACTACTGTTCAGGATGTGATGCTGTCGTAAGAAGATTGTGAAGGAAACTATGAAGCTGCAAACGTTAAACCACCGCAGTCACACCTGAACAGTGTCTCGTGTCAAAGTTTTCCCTGAAACCAAACAGGAGGTGTTCTCAGTATGGCTGCATCATTTTAGAATCGTGTGAATTATTTACTTTGAATGGTCAATTCACCCAAATTACAATTGAACATATTTTGTCACTCAGCATTAGAGGTATTTAACATACTGAGATCATTAGATTTTCAGGTCATCAGAGTTTGTTTGTGGCTTTCACTGAGTCAAAATGTGTATTTCAAACAATTGGACATCATTATAATAGCTATTCATTTCAGTCCATATCATTACTATTACTCATACACACAATTCAGCTGTTATATTTTTCATATTGAGATGTACTTGAGTTGTTAGATTTTTCAGTTTTCCTAGATTCACATGCAATCGTCTAAGGTCAGTTACAGAACTATGTGTGAGAACCTTATGAAAGCCTTCAACAACATGCTAGACAACTATGGTTCGTATGTTTCTTCAGGTGTCCGTCCCAAGCATGTGGACACAGAGATTTCCATCATGAGAAAGCTGGTGCACCATAAGAACATCCTCCAGTTACTGGACTGGAACTCCACTGAGGGTGAGAGACGTTTGTACACATACTGTTTTCCCTCTGGAAGACATCAACTGTGTAGAGACCACTGTCCTGTTCTGCACTGCTCCTGGTTGAAAGATGAGGAAACCTTGGATATGAACGACTCATTAAGTGCCCCATCATCTCTCCATGTTGTCATCTGTGCAGAGCCCTACGTTCTGATCATGGAGTATGTGAGCTATGGCACTCTGAGGACCTTCCTGCAGACCAACAGAGTCCACCTCAGCGCAGACCCTGAGCTGCAGAGCCTCCTCACCATCGCCTCCTACCACATCGCTCTGGCTCTGCAACATCTGCGCTCCAAAATGGTAAAAACCTTACAGGTTATTGTGAACACACAAACACACACACACACACACAAACACACACTAAATAGAGGTCTTCCCTGCAGATTGTTCACTGTGACTTGGCTCTGAGAAATGTCATGGTCAATAAGTTTCCCTGGGAGGTGAAGGTGGCGGAGTTTGGCCTGGCCCGAGACTTAACACGCATGAGGAGCCGCCGCAGCAGCCGCTGGAGGAACCCACGGGTAAGCAGAGTGCCTTAAAGTACCCTAAGTCATACTGGATCAAAAGTCAAAGATCAAAAGACACTGTGTTAAAGTATTGCTCTGGTACAAGTGACAGTCACTCATACTAATAGTAGCCTACTTGAGTAAAAGTCTTAAAGTGTGTGATATCAAACCTTCTTAAGTCGTTTTCTGGCTGTAACTGCAGTTAAGTAGCTAAAGAACAGGTGAAAGTAAATTATGCATATTCACATGTACATATATACTGTATAGTATGAGTCAAGTATTACATGCCTAGCTGATTATCAAATAAGATATTCAGCATTTTTGTGATTATTGGAATTGTTTTTTGCCCGTTCGTTTGCCTGTAAGATGAATTGATTGAAAATGAAGCGCTTTGGCTGTGAAGCAGCATGCAGTCTGCACAGTAACTAGCTGGCTTGGGGAGTAATGGAATACAGCACATGTACAAGATTACAGTATGTAATCAGGATACTTCTTTTTTTTTCCTGTATTCCAGTGAAGTTACAGAAAAAAGATGTAATTACGTTACGGATACATTCAGTAAAACAGGTTTACAGTTTTAAAATAAATAAGATACACTTTGTAATCATGCACACGTGCACACATACCAACACCTCATGAGTCTCACACTTCACTGTGGACTTGAGTGAAACCAAATACAGAGGTGTGTATTCTAACAGAAAACACATTTGTTTAAAGACTGAAATAAAGTCATCTTCCTGACATTTCTTTTCTCCGTTGTCTTTATGATGCATTCTGAACATCTTAGTGAAGCCAAGTTACACCAGCTGATTTGTTTTGGCAACAAAATGCACAAAAAGGATCGCGTGCCATTGAAATTAGAGAGACTTTTCATTCACATCTTGCGCTATCAGCCTACCACATAGATTTGAAACCCACATATTTGTGGTAAAAATTGTGTGTGTGAATGTGTGACACTTGGCCATTGATTTCTATAAACTATCATTGATGGTTCAGCAGAGGCAGACTGCAGACAGACCACATGCAGCTAAGTGAAAATGTTTTAAAGCAACATGTCACTCACAACTTTCTACACTGGCTACATTATTTCAGTTTAGCCTTTGTGAACGTGGTCTCTTCTGTGTGTGTGTATGCATGTGTGTTTGTGTGTGTTTGTTACTGTGTGTGTATCTGTGCACGTGTTGAGGGGGATTTAGCAACACTGTCTGCGACAGGAAACAACCGTGAGATGTTGCCTTGATTTTTAGAGAAGCACCAGCAGCAACAGCCTCATTAACATGACACGGTGTTGCTTGTAATTTCCACCGTGAGCTCATGAGTTTTCAAACTTATGCTAATATACAAATGACACTGTATACTGATGTGTCAGATGACTTTAAAATATCAAACACTTCATTTGTTGGTCTGTGGTGTTCAGGTTTGAAGAGGCAGTTATTAGTTTTTCTGTGTAAAATCACATTTTCTGTTGTGTGTAACTTGAACAGCAGCGTGTGCCCCTGCGCTGGTACCCACCTGAGTACTTCAAGAGCAACTATTACAGCTTCAAGGGAGATGTGTGGGCATTTGGCATTGTGCTGTGGGAGATGCAGACATTTGGTGAGTTGGTGGCTTCGGTCATAACCAGTCAAGATTGCTACATGTATGAGGTTTGACCAAAATACAAATTTAACCTTTGTGTTTTTATGGTAAATAAACGCATTCTTTTCTTTGTGACAGTGTCACATTCCATACCATGTATAAATATATTATTCTCTCTGGAAAAATATTGTGTTTACAGGTACTCTCCCATACCCAAACCTGGAGACATCAGAGTCAGTGGTGTACCACATCTGTATTGGTCATAAGAACACAAACCCTGAAGGCTGCAGGCCAGAAATGTAAGTATAAACTGACATTTACACAAATGAAAGTTTGTCTCATTTTACTTTTTTTAGAACCTACGCTAGATAAGCAGTTTCGGCAGCTATTGATAAGATGTTTTAGCACTATGTTTTTTGCACAGTACTAAGTATCACAAAGTGATCCTTTTCACATCCTTCCTTAAACATGCTGCAACTTGAAGATTTAGCATTTCCAGAAGGAAATGTGTGAGTGAGCACTGGGCAGCTGAAGAGGAGCACATAAGGATAACTCAGTGTTGCACATTTTCTTACCAAGCCTGCTTCATCCTGAATAGACACGGAGATGCTAGTCTCGACATTATTATCATTGTCCATTCATCAGCTCATTATGTTCTTGATAAACAGTTCAATGTAAAAAATGTCCAAAAGTTTTGAAAGTTTTACCATGATAACTGATCAGAGCCGAGCATGACATCATCAAACTGATTATTTCATCTGACTCAAAGTCTAAAAACTAAAGGCATTCAGTTTACAATCATGCAAAACAAAGACAAATCAGAGAAAGATTAACTGGGAGCTGGGATTAGTGAATGCTTTGCATTTTTAAAAAGCATGTTTCAGAGAGCTGGCTTGCTGCAGCACTCACACAAAAAGCAGTGTTTCCCACTGTGTTTTTTGTTGGTGGGTGGAAACATCTTTTTACTGTGAAATGACAACATAGGTAAAATAGATTAACATTCATAACATGATGAATGCCTTGAATTTGTAAACCCCACAGACTTCACATCATGCGAGATTGTTGGCTGGAGCCATACACTCTGAGACCCTCATTCACAGACATTGTGGGCCTGCTGGAGAACATCATTGAAAACGATGCGGTAAGGAACAGTTGGCTACATCATCTGGTTGATGGTGTTCATTTAATGATAAATAATG